>JANKOD010000007.1:1044928-1074486 GCA_026284645.1 Erythroxylum acuminatum
CTCTCTAAATGAGGCCAGATCCTCTGTCCAATTTTATGATGTCTTATTCTGTCCTATGAATCTCAGCCATTCATTTATGTGGGCTCCGCATGGGTCCTGCATAAATAAATGTAGGACCTGCATAAATAAATGACTGAGATTTATGGGACAGAATAAGACATCATAAAATTGGACAGAAGATCTTGTCTCTCTAAATAGCCCTCTTGCCCCGCAACTCCACAAGTCTGATTTTGTATAATGATTCACGTGAAGAAAACTGGCCCATCATTGCTGTTTCACGTATCTTATAGTTGCAGGCTCCCAATTCCAAACTCACGATATTTAACGGACCAATTCATTACTTTATTGGGTTTGTTACGTGAATAAAATTTCTTGATAGGTTTGCAATGGCTTTCCCTTTTATATATAAAGTACTTCCATGCTTAAGATTTTTAATTTCCAGGGTGAATACAGTATTGATGATTTTACTGTGTAATCGCAAATCAGCGTAAACCTCAGACAGGAAAACTGACAGCTGGAACACACATGAAATCCATTGCTCTTTAATGATAATGCAATCAATCCTGTCGAACTTGTCTGTCCGTACATGTTCTGATATAGTCAAATGCCACTAGTGTAGTCTGTGTCTAAGGAAAATATGTAATTAACAGCAATTCCTTTAGCTGTTCAAAGCAAAAGGACACTCGGAGTCTTCATTGGTTGAATGCAATGTTTGCGAGTGCCATGTTTCGTCGTTGATTCCTCAAATAATTGCAGCCCGAACAGGAATGTTGTCCAACAATTTCTGAAACATTGTGCTTTGACAATGAACTACATTGGTTTATCGACCAAAAAAAGTTGCCGATAAACAACCAAAATGTGACTGCGGCAAATTTTAAAACACAATGCAGTCTGATGCCTGACTAAGTACAGAGTTCCTCTTCCACCTCACCATCTGCAGGGGAATGGAAGGAGATTATTGATGAATCAAGAATGGTAACTTTCAAATGCAGGAGGTTTACATGAAACATTAAATCTCACCACCAAGCTTCGTGGCTAAATTAGCCTGAGCATCAGCCTCAACATTATGTTCCTACGAAGCATAAACAAGGACAATTAACTAGTAGAAGATTAAAATGAGGACATCTTACAACCCACGTAAATTGCAAGTACCCTTAAAAAATGATTTATCTGAAAAGACACAAACTTGTTCTCCAAAGTCTTGGCCTGCTCATACAAGATGCTCATCATCCAATGTCTGACCTTCCATTTACCCTGTAGCTGTTGTAAGGTAAATTACATAAAAGTCTCACTAGTAAGCAGCCGCCATTAATGACAAGTTCAGAGGAATTAGAAAAAGATAGAAAGCCAGAAACAATAAACAAACCTGGAAACAAACCAGTTTTGAGTCACCTAGGACTCTAATTTTTGTATAACCTTTCTTCAAAGCATGTTCCAGTCCTAAAATCACGGCTTCATATTCGGCCACATTATTGGTCTTGTGGCCCAAGCCTTTCCGCAATCTGCAGATCTATTGAATTAAGATTTAGAAATGCCGAAGCACTAAGAAAAAGATCCAATGCACAGATAAAAAAGAATGCATACAGGACGACCATCAACCGTCCAAAGCACAGCTCCAGCACCAGCTTGTCCGGGATTTCCCTTTGAAGCACCATCAAACTCAAGAACACAAGAGTCCTGCAGATAAAGGAAAGGGTCAACTGTGAAAAATATTAAATCATTCCTCCTAGTTTTCTTGCCGATAAGTCAAAAGCATCTAGAAAGGGCATGTCTAACAGTTACCCTTTTGTTATCTCATCAGTGTGCCCTGTGCTATATATAGAATGTACGTTAGGCATCTTTTTGTTACTACTTACATGATCGTGGGAGGAAGAATGAACTTCAGCTTCATTATCCACTTTAAAGTGCTTCCTCAAAGGATCTGTAGAAGCAGATGTTGATCCACCTGCTTCCTGCAAAACAATCCTCAAAGGATCTGTGGAAGCAGATGTTGATCCATCTGCTTCCTGCAAAACAACTGGCATAAATCTACGAAACCACAAAATACCTCTATTCAAGTATGTTGTACAAATATTCTAACATGTGCACTTAAAATGGTTGGTAATGCAATTGGAGATGATTTTCCAGTCCTTTACTTTTCCTGTATGCAGGCAGTATGAGCCAAGAGCTGACAGCATCCTGGAAGTAATTATCACATGCAAAGCACACAATTAAACTTATAATTCTTTTCAGATAGTTTCCTACTATGATAGTCATCAATGAACTGACTTCTCAGCAGAAAAGCACAAAAACCAGTTCCTAATACAGCCTATTATCTTCAGATCTGTTCACTGAAATTTTTCCTCATTATTTCTTGATTAATGCAATACAGCACTAACAAGTACGCACTAACAGCCATAGCAGGCATGCTCACGCCAACCCATGCAAAGTGGGAAAGAAAGAACAGTAATAGGGCCGGGGAGAGGGAGTGCAGGAGAACAAAATAACAACACTGCACCTTTCATGTTACTCGTTTTCGATGTTTATGTATGTTACAATTCCAAAACGATATAGATGAGAACCTTACCACTGTTTGCAGTTCTAAAGCTTCCATCGATCCCTTTTCAGTAGCACTAGTCTTATTTGTTTCTCCTTTCAAAGAAGCACGTTTCTGTAATTGTTTAGTTCCAAAAAGAAAAAAAGGACCTGAATTTCTTGAAAGAATATTAAAGATGGATAAAAAATCCATGGAAGATATGCTCACATAACATTCTAGGTATCAATCAACCATTAGGACTCCTAGAAATTTGAATTGGCTTTAGCCTAGGCCAAACTGCTCTTGAATTCTACAATCATAAGTACTTGGCAGAAATCAGTTACTCACCTAATCAACGTCACAAGTTCTCAAAGAACTTAGCATTAAAGGGATTTAGTAAACGATTTTGATATCCAATCCTGAAACTGCTAAACATTGACCATTTACAAGAAATGAATTTGACCAATCTGACAAAGGAGATGACTTACACCTGAATAGTACATGGCACAAGTGGACCAAAGAGGTCCTCTTTCAAATCTTCAGCTCTTATAGCGTACAAGGCATTTTGAAGTCCTCGGGAAGTGAGATACTCCTCAGTGACCACAGAAAAACAGTTCCCTTTGAAAATGCTGACAGGGGGATCGGATACCTACCAAAATGAAAACACAACAGTTTCTTCTTCAGTCAACCCTCCCGACAAAATCAAAATCTTAAGTGAATCTACCGAAGCTTTCTCAGTCACTTTAGTGTAAATACACCGAGAAACCCTTGAACGAAAAAGCAAAACTAACTCAACTAGCATCACCAGCAATACAATCATGCCACACCCCGGTACCCTCCGTAGCATCTAAAGAGTAACGACCTAACAAGTACAATAACTAAATCCTCAAAATTGTCATACAGCAAACCCGTATAGTAATAAAGCAAAGGAAAATAGAACTATTACGGAGGATCCAACTTGAGCCCGACATTCGTCGAGACTTTTATAAACACCAACAACATCCCCTTTCCGTATGACAAAGAAAGCATCTTTCTCTTTCTCAATAGCCACTGGCTCAGGAACTGATTTTTGCTTCTTCGAACTTTTCCCACGTGCACTACGAGACGAGTAGCATTGGGAATGAATTCTCCTCAAGAGATAATTCAAGTTCAGAGTTTTAAGCCCGCCATGTTCAAAGCTTCCTTTCCATGAGAAAGTAGACGTTTTTGGATAAAGAGAACTATTAAGGAAATGGGTTTCTCTCCCAAGTAGGCAAGCGGCATAAGAAGACACACGAGACAGTGTGTTCATTACAAGGGTAGGAGACGACGACGATGAACAAGAAGAAGCAGGAGAGGTGTGATGAGATGGGGTCTTTTTTGGAGGGTTTAAGCTAGTCTTGTGGAATTTGGGCTATGTAAAGCCTAATTCTTGATCTGGCCTGATAAAGCCCATCCTTGCTTTCCTTTTCTGTGTCTATGTTCAGTATGCTTAATGCTTGTGGCATATAGAAATGATATTGGAATACCGACGACATTCTCTTGTATTATTCTTAATTTTATAATCATACAATAATAATTATCTTTATTTATATTAATTGTGATTATTATTTATATATAAAATATTTAAAAATTATTGTTATTTTATATTAATTATTATTATTATTTATTATTAAAATTGTTAAAAATATGGTTAAAATAAACAGTAAATTAATAAAGTATATAGTACAATTGTATAATATACCAATATAGACTATTTTGTAATTTTTAAAAATTTTAGAGACTATTTTATAAATTTAAAAAAATTTCTAAAATAGTACTCAGTACCAATCGATACCGGTACAATTCCATTCTAAAACTCAATCCGATATCAAACCTGGTACAGTATTGATAAGATTGTGTCAAACGTTCATTTTCTAAACTGAAAGGATACGGGGGAGGGTTACCTACATGTACTAACAAAATTATTGTGAAATATGGTTAAAATAGAAAATAATGTTTCAGTCAATTTTCAAATCATAATAGAGAAATCATGATGTAATCCTCTCATGATTATAGTGGAAGAAAATAATTTTTTAATAACTTTTTAAAAATTAAGATTCTATAACATGATCAATTAATAAATAGAACATAATATTAATTATAAATTATACTTTATTATAAAATTTAATTTTCAAAAAAATTAATTTTCTATTGAGGTAACTCTTCTCAAATCTAAACGTTATATGAAAATCAATAAAGTCTTATAAGTAACCTAATTTGAATATTACTTATATTAATGAGTTGAGAAAACTCTAAAATAGTATGCTAAGATAGCTATCTTTTATAAAGCTTGGGTTTATTTACAGTAGGATTCAAATCTTTTAATAATTTAATTGAGTTATAATTAAATATTAATTAAGTCTTAAGAAAATTCAATATTTAATATTGATCATATTTATCGCATATTTTATAAATAGTTATAAAAATTTTCAAACTTTACAATAAAGCCTAATTTGACTATAACCTTTATCTTTCTTTAACGTATTTTTTTTTTATGAAAATCATAACACCATAACTCATAAAAAAAAACACCCGACAAAGAAAGGCTAGAAAACTATCCCAAGCCAACAGACTTACCCAGTACACCTAGATCCTACTAGCCGTTCCCTATCAGAGGCATCACATAAAAATTGTTCATAACGTAAAATAGAATTTAAGCAAGGAGGAATAGAATAGATTCTTAAATATGTTGCCAATAAATAGAAATTACAATTTGAAATTATATTTAGGATTAGATAAATCTAACTCCTCAAGTTTATCTTTAATTTTTAATTAAATACTTTATGTTCATAAATCAAGATTAATGTCTAGTAACATCATGATGACCCAAATATTAAAAATGTCAAATTAATTTTGACCAACATTTTGTAGATATTTTTTCATAGAATTTAATTCTTTTATCATAAAATGTTCCAATTTTACATATAGTATAGATTTAGTATCCGTTTTATTTGAGTTCAGTCGTATTAGTTCTTTAGCAATAATAATTGATTCTTTTAATGAAAATTGAAAACCATTTGTAAAATATCATTCTACCTTGATAAAAGATTGGTCAAGGTATCTTAACTCAATATTAATGAAAAGCAACTGAATATTCTTCGTAATTATTTTAAAGTGATAAATATTATAGTGATCACTTAATTACCTCCTTATAGATTATATCATATCATCTCTAATGATTACCAATCGAACTATCCTTAATTAGGTTCGGTCTTAATTAGTATCAAAATATACCAATCCATATATGAGATATTTTGAATATCTCAAATTAAAGGATCATTTATACGATAATCACACTAAGCATTTATATAGACATGCAAGTATTCTCATGTTGGATCAATTTAATATATTTATTGTCTTATAATAATCTACACATTTGTTCAAGTATTTCAATACATTAGTTTATGAGATCGGCTACTCCCTTTATAAGAAAGAATATGATGTTTTATAATCTTTTCGCTCTATTTTTTCTTTTTTTTTGATAATTCATAAATTTTATAAATAAAGAAAAAGTATGTACAGCGACAAAAAACTAAAGCGACAGTCTCTAATCCCAACTAAGAAAACTGACAGCAACATGAGGAAACCTGAGCTTTAACCCCCACCAAACGACCACAAACCAAAGAATCATGTCTAGCAACTATAAGGCTCAAGAAAGGCTAGAAAAACCAGCATCACAACCAAATCAAGATAAAGACTCAAACATCAGAATAAAACGATCCGGCCAGTGCTCGCATTAGGCAGTAGAAGTGGCTCTTCGACGGAGAGAGTGCCAAAGGAATGGAGCTTGTAGCAATGGAACCAAAAACAACTGAAGGTCTGGCGTTAATGCTCCCATCAAAGAGGAATTGTAGAGAGACCACAACTCACAATCGAACACCGATAGGCATACCTGCAAAAGAGAAAGAAGCAACAAGAAAAGGAATAGGAGAACCTTATTCTTTTCAAGTTTACATCTCAAACAAATGTTAGAGTGGTGATGGGGGAATGGATATGGCTTATGTTAAACCAACCATTTTTTTACAACCATCGAAATCAAGTTTGAGTTTAGAAAAAGTCTCCTATAATAGAATTCCCATTTGGATAAAATTGCATAGAGTACCTTTGGATTATTGATATACCAAGGGATTGAGTCTAGCTAGCTACATTGGACATCTAATATTCATGGATAAGATGACAACTTGTAGAAGGAGAATTGGATATATTAGGGTGTGCGTTAACATGGAAAATAATAAATCTCTCTAGATATTATCCATATACAAAGACTTGAGGATGAAGACACTTTTTTGAGGACTTCATATATGTTTCTTACAAATGGAGACCTAAATAAATCCCTCAAGGGAAAAATGGATTG
The DNA here is from genome assembly GCA_026284645.1 of Erythroxylum acuminatum. Taxonomy (NCBI): domain Eukaryota; kingdom Viridiplantae; phylum Streptophyta; class Magnoliopsida; order Malpighiales; family Erythroxylaceae; genus Erythroxylum; species Erythroxylum acuminatum. The sequence goes on from JANKOD010000007.1 coordinate 1,051,819, forward strand.
AGAAGGGAAAAAAGTTTAAAAGATGGGATTATATAGAACTGATGGGATTAGACCAAAAGGATAATAACTAGATTATAAAGACTACATGACATATTATTTAAAAGGAAAAAAGTAAGGACCAAGTTGAGGACATACTATATTTCAATAATAAGCAAGCAAAAGAATTTGAAGAAATAACTTGTGATTTAAGGTAACAAAAAATTAATGAGGTTCAACAACCATTACCATAAGAGGCTATAATTATTATGTCCCTAGCTCATATGGGAAATATAAAGGATTCGTTAATTAACTAGCAGATACACCTGAAATTAGTGAAAATGGAGAGACCAGTATTGCTTTAAATTGGTAAGCAAAAGGATTAGAAATAGCAAAATGGTGGTTTTACATTTCAAAAATGCCTAGTTATGTTGATCACTTCATGGAATATTTATGGACTAAACAACCCCACAAAATAACTTGCTCTTTTGGAGTTTATCTATAGAAATAAAATAAAGGTCAAAGGGGTCTTTGAAACTAAGATGTCTGAAAAGAAGGCAAGGAAACTTAATTATAAAGGCAATCGATGGTCTTTTTTGTTGACTTACAACCACCACTATGGCATAATCATAATAGATTTTGACTCCAGGAGGGTTTGGCTTGAAGTTTTGAACTGTAGTGGACAACATATATATTCCAAGATTAAGTTTATAAAATAGGGGAAAGTTTAAAGTTACATTCGTTTATGCATCTAAATTTGGATTTCAAAGGAGACCTTTATGGAACAACCCATAAAATATTAAAGCAACAATCTAACTCCCTTGCCTTCTTATGGGAGACCTTAATAGTATGCTATTCAGGTTTAAAGCTGAAGGTCATATGTGCCTAAATAACCATTCCAAGGATTTTAATGATTGTGTCACAAAGTTGGGAGTAAAAAATTAGAGTTTTGAGGGCTGCTTTTATACTTGGAGAAATAAACAAGTTTCTGGGCAGGTTATAATAAAGAAACTTAATAGGACATTGGTTGATAGTTCATTGATAAGCACTTATATAGAGAGGAAAGTAAAGTTCCTACCCACTTAAGTATTTGATGGTGTAAGACTTCCTACTCTAAATAAAAAGAAGTTTCTTGTTGATATTTAACAATTTCATGGTGGAGAAAGAGGACTTTTTGACATAACAAGAATAGATATATGCAAAAGATTCCACGATTATAATTCATTTATCTGCATGCAAATATGAAGGTTCCTAAAGATGAGTTAAAGTAAATTAGATCGAGTTCTAAATCTAGCACTTGGTTTCAAGGAGAACAATCTAAAAGGATATTAAAAAACATCCAGGTAGAAGTATATAATCATCCAGGGGATTAAAGGTGGAGAGAAGGCTATCCTTGAGTATTTTGAAGCTCTATATGATCATAACTTGGTATTAAAGCAGAGAGCTAAGGTATTACAGTTAAAGGAGGGAGATATGGGAATAATTTTTTTTTTCATAATGCTATCATAGCAAGAAGGAACACTAATAAAGTTTCCTCCATTAAGAACCAAGATGGTAAGGCAATCTCATATCAATAAGATCTTAAGGAAATGGATTATAGTTATTTCAGGGAACCAAAACAACCAATATGTCCTCAACTTAACTACTCTTATCCTTTATCCACAATCAATTCATAGAGGAGAATTTTCAATTTCTTTTGTCTCCTTTAAACTACATGAAGTAGAAGAAGTTGTCTTTGAAATGAACCCCACTCAGGCACCTAGTCCAGATGGATTAAATGATACTTTTTATCATAAAGCTTAACTAGATATAAAGGATATAATGACCAAAGCTATGCTAGAAACCTTTTATTCAAGCAAGTTATTACCATGAATTTTTCCTTATTCCCTAAAGTTCAATATTTTTACTATCAATTTTTCTATAAACTTAATTGATTGGTTAAGTTTTTAATGATGTAATCTTATGCCCTCATTCACACTTAATTTTTCTATCTCTTATTCTTCTTTTTGTTTATTGCCTTCAAATTCAATCATTAATTTCTTCATAAGGGCCCAATTTTCCTTGATGCCTACTTTTCAACTACAATATCAAAAATCATTATAACTATAGTCCAAATATAATGAAGGTTTCTTTAAGATATACCATTCTTTGAACTTCATCCCTTCTCTTCATTATCATCTCCTTACACTATAGGATAGCCTCATCTTTATCCTTATATTCCATCAACATCTCAGTAGGCCTTAGACATCTTTTTTCAGGATCCATCATTAATGTCTCCTTATGTCTCAAGATTGATTGTTAACTTATATTCTCTATCATTAACACCCGTTGATGCATCGGGACCTCTTCTTTTTCCTATCATTTAACTAAAATGCCAATAACTGTTTAGGCATGAATTAATAGTTATGGAAAAATAGGTTTCCAACAACTTACTAACTCATTACTTTGGCCTCCTTCCCACCTACCATGACACTTTATTAGGTGATCTTTATCATAATTAACCTTTGCCTTTATCAGCTTCCACACAAACCATGATGTATCAATTGATCTTCATTGTAATTGACCCTTCATGTTTAATATTAGTTAAGAAATCAATATATTAATCTTTAAAAACAATATTTTCAAACGTTAACATAAATTGGCAGCTTCCCAAACTCTTGCATCAATACCTACTATGATATGTAATTACTCATAACCTAAGATAAGTACACATATTTTTTATAAGTAATATAGTAATGAATAGAGTATCAATCCTATCAAGAAGCTAAAACGATTTATATGACTCTTACATTACAAAAAAATAAAAGAATTAAAATATATTGATTATATATGGAATTAAATAATAAAACAAAGGTATAATAAATTAAAATAAATAGCTAAATAGAGAATTTATATATATGTAATATCTATAAAAAAAGACTCCCCTTATCATTATCATTATAATCTGATTCAATACACTTAGAAAGTTTTTAATAAATTGGACTAGAAAAAATTCGTAGGTTATAGATTTTATCAAACATTTTTATAATCACTGAAGTCTTAATAAACTATTCTCAATTTGATTATTATATATCTCTATCCTATTAAAACCTTAGGTTTAATGAATTTTTATGAAAGGCTTAACCCTAGCACTAGAGGATTTATGTAATCTTATCTCTAGTACCCCCATGCAACTTCTAATATCTAAGCCATATTTCAATTATATGTAGGTTTTATTGAATTGTCTACATACAAATTAATATTATCTAATCACTAGCTTAATTAAATCATCATTAAGCATATTTAAATAAATTTCATATAAATAAATATCATATAATAACTAAAAGTGAATTAATCTTTTATAAAAACAATACTAGGGTTCACCTTATCTAAAAGTATAAAGGAACTAGTTATAAATCATATTTACACTAATAAACATAAATGATATACTAAAATACATCAAGGTAGAGAGAATTATACATGAAATTTTTGCACAATAAGCTTCGATTCATTATGATGATCTCCAATATTCTTGTCTAGCAAGCATAACTTCAAAATTAATCTCCTAAAGATTATTATTCTAACTCCTTGTAGTTAGCTGTAGGTGTTGAATGGAAAAGAAAGATAAAATATCCCTAAATTTAAGATTTCCAACTGCCTTTATTCATTTTTTCCACCTTAGACATCATAGTATTCCAAGCTGGGTGTTTTTTTAACGTTTTTTAAAGGAGGACTTGAGATCTAATATGTCTATATTATAGGTTGTGTATTCTTTGTAACTTTTTTCTTGGATAACATTGGTTGAGAAATGATCGTGCCTTAGACCATGTTGCTCTTTGGATATTTTCTCTATCACACAGTCTCCTGTATGCCTATGCATCTAGTTGTTTCTTCATCTCCAGGTGGTGGTTCAGGAGGGATACGGGCTAACACACGACCATATGCCAAGCCTTGTTTTACTAGAAATTGTGTTTTCTTTATCTTTTTGCTTGTAATGGTCTCATATTCTTGGCAAATCTCATCTTAGGGGAACATCTTCTCAATTACCTAAAAACATAACATAAATTAAGTAAATCAAAATAATGTAAGCATAAACAGAAAAATAATAGTGAAATATATGTACTCTTTACATATATAAGTACTCTATCAATATTCAATGCCTTATCGATATTGATGTCATCCCATACTGTAATCCTTGTCATATTATCCCATTTAAAGGGATTGTCCACATATAGCCCGTCGAGATAAAAATCTACAAATAAAATAAGATTTAGGTAATATGAAATACACATTTTGTATAGGTTTAAATATTTATTGAGTTCAAATTATTAGATACTTAACTCACTTTCCTAATAGCTATGTATCCACTCATAGAAGGCACGAACATGTTTGGTCTTACAACTTGGCGTAAATGTAAGCATTCTTGCAAAGATAGTTAGGATGAAATATCCACAACTAAGTTGTTCACAGTCATCAACATAGAGTACATATCTAGCATTTGTATATTGATACTATATTTAGCGTTTTGATACATAAACACGTCCAATGCATAAAGAAATAAGTTCCATAAAAAACTTTTATGTGTCAAAGATACCGTAACTTTCTTGAGTACATAATAACTATTTTGTGATTATTGACTTTGTACTCCTCCCAAAAGCCTAAAAACCTTAACCTCATCTACTTTTATGTGTACTCATTTTATTCTATTCAAAACCATTATCCATGCCAAACTATCTCCATAAATCTCCTTCATTTAGTTCTTTTTAATTTTCAATGAAAGATCATCTACATCAAAGCTTCCAATCTCACCCTAAGCTTCTCAAATCTCTCTAATTTCACAAGATCTCATACCAGGGACCTATTTTTGATGTTCAAACATTAGGCTTTATATCAATTTGCATAAATACTAATAAAATCATATTTGACAGTTCTGTAAATATTCATACAATATAGTCAACATCAAATTATATTCACACTTTATTAGCAAACTTTAGCAATTCATTTTTAAGTTAGTTCAGATTTTATATTTGTTCTTTAAATCTTGAGTTCGCTTAGAACAACATCACTCTCAACCTATAATTTAAGTCTCAAATTAAATTAAATTAATGTCATCCTCGTATCTATTTTAATATGCTTATTGGTTACTTTTTGTTTTGCCTTTATGAACTTCTCTTTTGTTGTGGAGAAGATGGTGATTCAATAAATCAAACACTATGGAAAAGACATAAATCATCAACTTCTTCCTACTTCAGTCTTCGGTCACTAAGTTAATTTCCAACATGTTGAAAAACCCATAAGACTATGTCTAAATGCATGCCTAAATAAAATTATTCAATGTAATAATTGCGTGCTTTAGATTTATAACTTCTTTTTTAATTAACTTTTTTGAGGATAATAACTAAAATATTGTAAGTCACCATTTTCAAGAACATTAAATAATACGGTAAAATTAACATTCTTGTAAACTTACAATAACAAAACATGAACATAGAAAATGGATAGAGAAACAGGAAAATGAGAGAAACGTACCATATCTATGAATAAGTTGTTAAGTTGTTCCTCAATATAATCTCGATTCACTTTTCCAATTGTCGTATGCCTACTAAGTCCTTGTTTGGACCTCTAAATACAATGGATTGAGATCAATAATAGATATTTCATATTTTTGAACATTAAAAGCTTGGATTTATCCTATCCATTTTAATATCTCCTTTATGATGTCTGTGGATGAGTTGTTAGCTCAGTTCCTTAATATGACCCTGAGTTCTTCATTTCCCCACTTGTTACACATCTATTACCTTCCTGTCTAAACATCTAAAATAAGATGAGTTAAGAACAAAAATAGAGATAAATTCTCTATTTTGGGATCTTTTCGAAAATTAAAAATAAAAGAAGAAGAAGAAGATATTCAAATAGGTGGCACAAATCTAAATTTTTATTCTTCTCTAGAAGTTTCTCTCCTTGATATTGTCTGAAATCCGTGAGGTGGTGTTAGCAAAACAACTCCATTTAACGTGTAGCCCGCTTATCTGCTCTGCGTTACGTCTTTAACATGATGCTTGACTTGAGTTGCTAGCATGTGATCTCTAGGTTGGCTTCTTAGCCTTTTTGGACAAGGGTTCTGATTCTGGCAATCCTTTTGTTATAGTTGTCCTTTGGTGGGGTTCATTCCTTGTTCCCAACTATCAACTTTTATTTTCTTCATTTATTAATTCCATTTCTATTTTCAAAAAAAAAAACTTAACAATTGTATCACTGATTAATAACAAAAATTCGAAACATACTTGGATCACTGATCAATAACAAAAATCACTTACAAATTTTTGTTATATTCCACGTGATAAGAGACAGGCAGAATCTCAAAATTTGCAAAACTCTTTCTACACATTTTTTAATAATTTCAAATTTTTTCTTATCCAATCATTGATCTTTCAGGTAAACTCATCTTATATGTGAACTTTTTAATAGTTGTGACTTTTACCATTGCAAAGTTTCATTTTGTTAACTTATTATGTGTGCTTATCCATTATTTGGGATCTCTTGAACGATTAGTAATAAAAGAAAGGATAATGAAGAAGAAGAAGATAGTCAAATAGGAGGGACAAATCTAAATTTTTATTGTTCGACAATATAAAATTAGCAGGAGGAATCCTTCTCAACTGAACTTAATACCAAAAAATTACTCATTTATGTATTATAATATTCAATTGCATAACTATCTTTAAGAAATTTAGATCTATTGAATATGTTAACGGTGAAAAATGATGGTCACTACTTGTTGGCCTTGTATTCGGCTATAACAGAAGACTAAAACAACGAAGGAAACAGAAATAACTTCACCACCTCTCTATAGCACTTGCATCATAAGAGAATAGGATTACATTGCCTTCTGATGGCCATCGATATTAGTAAGTTTTATTATTTCGTTCTTCAGCTTACTTGCACTAAGTGACCATACTAATTGACGAGGAGACAAAAAGGTTGGTCAATTTAGTGCTGACCTTTTCCTCTTTTTCTTCTTGTTCTTCTAATTCTAAGCGATTCAGGAAGAGGTGGAATGCTTTGTTCATGCCTGAAGAAGTTGTCAGGATCGAACTTGGTCTTCACTTGCACCAATTTATTGTAGTTGTCCTTGAAGTACTTTAGACCCCAAGTACGTGCTTCTATGAAGGTTGTGTTAATGCCCTTGTTCATCCCTAGATCAAAGTCTCTGTAATTGACATATGCAGTTCTTGGTAGCATGGAAACATAAGCTGCCATGTAGTTATAAAGATTGATAATCCACTCGGAATGTTTCGTGCTTTCTTCTGCATTTTGCCATGACGCCACATACTGGATCTTGAACAGGACACCCTTTCTATGAGGGAATGGAATCGCTGACTCTGAAATCTTGCTCATCATTCCACCGTAAGGATTCCAAATCATCAGAGGACTATCTTCCTCCAACATCCGTTTCCACAGCCCCTCAAGTCCCGTTTCAGGAATTGGTACTTTGACAAAATCTGATTTGGCCTTGAAGTAGTTCTTGAACAATGATTTACCTTGAAGTAGAACGTCAGGAGGTGTGTTGCTGGGGTATCCAGCAATGTACAGCACAGATTTGATCCAGGTTGTTTCAACACAATCCTGTTCTGTTAAGCCTAGCTCTGGAAAACTATTTTGCATTATTTGTAGCAATCTATATGAATCACCAAGAAACAAGGCGTTATAGGAAGTTGCCACGGTTTTTTCCTCTTTGTTTTCGTCAGGACTGACGGTTTGTATTAAGACTCTGATAAATAGGTCCTCATCAAGTTTATCAGCAACCTTTTGCCATCTATGGAGCAGCTTAGTGGCCCCTTGTTCTAAGGTCTTTGTAACGGTAAAAACTGTAACAGTAGACGGCACAGGAACCAACTTGATTTTCCAGGCAGCAATTATTCCAAAGCTCCCTCCTCCACCTCCTCTAATTGCCCAAAACAGGTCTTCTCCCATCGCTTGTCTGTCGAGAACTCTGCCACTAACGTCGATTATGCGAGCATCAATGACATTGTCCGCACCAAGACCATACTTTCTCATCATGGACCCATATGCACCTCCTGTAATGTGGCCACCTATCCCTAAACTGCTGCATAGTCCCATTGGAAATCCATGAGTTCTGCTTTTCTCTGAAATTCTGTAGTAGACTTCACCGACTGTGGCACCAGCCTGAATCCAAGCACTGTTGTCATCAATATCAAAATTGATAGAACGAAGCCTGACTAGGTCCAGAACAATGAAAGGTGTTTCTATTTCAGAAACATACGAGACACCCTCATAGTCATGTCCTCCACTGCGGACTCTAAGGTGAATCCCAATCTGTTTAGAACAAATGACAGCAGCTTGGATGTGGGATTCGTACAAAGGCGTAAAGATGAACTCTGGTTTTGGCACGGAAGGCAACAGGTACCTGAGGTTCTGAGCAGTAGATTGTAGAATAGTAGAGAATGAAGAATTTGATGCTGTGTAGAAACAAGAGGAGAAAGGAATTGATATCTCAGAGTTGAGCGAAACGCATCGAAGAAAACTCTCCTGAATGGAAAGAGAAATTGAAAATGAGGGTGATAACACAAGAACTAGAAGCAGTGAAAGGATTGAACAAGTTGAAGAAACCATTTTGTCAACTTCTGTCTGGGATTTTTGCTCATGAAATGAAATAGCAGAGTCCTATTATAGAGCTCTCCTCTGTCGAAAATGAGCATTTAGTTTACGTGATCCTATCGTCATTAGGATAATGATGCACATTTCAGACCCTGAATTAATGGTTTGTTATGCTGTCCACCACAGTTCTAACGTGCAACTCCTCTCCACCTCAAGTTGGATCTCCATTGAAGAATTAGTATGTTAATTGGAAGGAAAATGATCAAACAGTACAAATGCTTCATCGTATTAGTTAAAGTTGGAAGATTCCTTTTCCACATCAAATTGGAAGATTCCTTTTCCACATCAAACATTGCATGTCTTTGCAAATTGTCCTGATTTGCAAAATAAAAACCATTTTCAAGCACTGTGTGCGCGTGCTTGTGGGATGCTAAAAAGCCACTAAAAAGGCAGGTAATGGTGCGCCAGGAATCGGATTAGCATGTGGTGGTGTGCGTTGCCCCATCTATTTGCTTAGTTAATGATGCATTCTACTTATATCAATTATATGTGTTTCAAACATGTAATTATTTGTGCAAGTTTGTGAAGATTGTGATCCTATCTAATTGTAGTCTTTTACATTAGTCGGTTGTTGAAACAAGTTAAATGAAGTATATCTTCAAAATGTATCCATTAGACTTAAAAAAATTGTAAATTAATTATTAGAGATTTAATATCAATATTTTCTCTTATTAAAAAGAAAAAGCAATATAGCCCTCAATATTTGCATCCTCATTAATAAAAGATTTAAGTTCAGCATGAAGTTCCTTAAAAAAAAAAGAGTATATGTCAAAACCTCTTCGTCTAATAGAAGTAGAACAGGTATGCTCAGCGAAGCTGCTATGAGCAGACTCCCGGAAGTCCAGCCACTAATTCACATGGACTGAATTGTAGCGGTAGATGAAATACAAGGCTTTGGGCTCCCCTTTTCGCACGGTCTTGCTCAATTCAAGACCAAGTTTCTCGTAATCAAGGCAAAAGCATATCAAACAAGCTAATAGTTGCTCCGGTGCACAAGACTCTTTGCGAGAGTTAGGAGAGGGTCTTCAATTGTACACGATTTTTTCTTTATATTTTATAAAGAAACCATTTTCGTGACTTGAACCGTGATCTTCCGGTCACAAAGAAATAACCTTACTACACAAACTATTTGGTACAATGTTATGAATACCGTACCAATATCGTTACCAAATTTTTTGATTTTACTAAGATACTTTACCGATATCGATTGGATACTGTTTCGAGTAATTTTTAAAATTTATAAAGTAATCCCTAAATATATTTTAAACTAGAAAATAATCCCTCTCAATTCATATTTTATAGGCCATTCACAATCACATCCACAAGCCTCCAACTTCACACAGACAGTCTAAATTCTACTATTGATTCTACATCCTATAAAAACACACTGGTATTTTAAAGTTAAAAGTTTTTGCACATAATAGGTTCACATCTTGAAACAGGTAATTCGAACAATTTCTGGCTATCGAAGAGAGGCCATGGGATTGGAAGATAAGAATAGAGCCTTAATGGAAACGAGAATCCAGTCATTGCGTTTTGATGAGAAGGTTGGAATTGCATCAAAGATCAATAGATTCAATAGTTTTAGATGGGTTCTCAAGAGCAAGATTGCAGCAGAGAGTGGCAACAAAGAGAAACCAGATAAATGGGAGACCAGGAATTCTACTTTTTGAGTTTATGAGGTCAAAGATGGCTATGGAGGAGCTTAGAGTAGAGTTGGAAAGTAGAAGTGGGCAAGGGATGGTTGTGAAAATCAACCGGATTAGAGCAGGTTCGCAGCTAACTAGGACTGAAGGAATAGTAATGAATACACAGATTTTACATGACATTTTCCCAAATTAGGGTAAAAACCACAGGCAAGGATAAAAGAATTTACTACTGAGAAAGACTGGAGAATTACAAGGAAAAATTAGACTAAAAAATACACAGAATATTTTTTTGTCTCTCTTTCTCTTTCTTTTCTCTCTCACCTCACGTATCTCTTCTTCTGCTTGTTATATAAAATTTTCATGCTACTCCTGCCTTTTTATAGGCAAGAGTGCCTTTGTCTTTACTAGGCATTTGGTACCTACTAGCCACAATTGTTGACAATTCTCCTACTTGAAGATTTGATTGATAATCAATCATATCTTCACACCATTCTTTTCTACCTTGCCGCTTTATGTTGCATACATTTTTGCCAGGCCACATGAGGATCGACACTACATAAACTTGTCACCATTGATTGCTTTTTTTATAAAATCTGCCAGGTTATCCATTGTATGAATTTTCTGCATGTCTACCGTTCCTTGTTCCATTTTCTCACGAACAAAGTGATACTGAACTCGAATGTACTTTGTCTTTGAATGAAATGCTGGATTCTTTGCAAGATGAAAGCACTCTGACTGTCACAATATAGAGTAATATTCTCTTATTTATTCCTAAGTTCTTAGAACAACATCTTCAACCACACTGCTTCTTTACTAGCTTGTGTAGCTGCTACATATTTTGCTTCTGTTGTTGACATAGCCATAATTGACTGTAGTTTTCTTTTCCTATGCTGAATAATACTCCATTAGCTAAAGCTAGGTGAAGATTAGCTACAGCATTCCTGTTCATCTTATTCCATTTTCCAGCTGACCGTTAACTAATGGCCACCAGACAATTATCTTTCCTCAAGATTGTCTTTATCTTCAACTCACAATGAGAATTAACTCCCATTGAACTTCTTAATCTCAAATTTTGCTGTCATTGCTTCTATCACGAACAAAATTTAGCTCCCACTATTTCACGTGAATAGTACCCGTACATATGAATAGTTTCGTATATGTGAATAGTATTGTACACATGAATAGTACTGTATACTTGAATTATTGTAACTAACTGCACAATTTAATGAAAAAATAAATTCATGAACAGTTTTCATCTTTTGAGGTTACTATTCACTAACTTTCACTGTGCTCACTTGAATTCTGAACGGATTACGCTAAAAAATTCATCGTAATTTTCTCACCTCGCTCTGATACCACTTGTTGTGAAAATTGACCGGATTAGAGCAGGTTTGCTGCTAAATAGGACTGAAGGAATAGTAGTGAACATATTAATTTTACGTAAAAATCCCCCACATTAGGGTAAAAACTACAGGCAAGGATAAAAGAATTTTATTACTGAGAAAGATTGGAGAATTACAAGGAAAACTGGATCCAAAAATACACATAATATTTTTTTCTCTCTTTCTCTTTCTTTTCTCTCTCACCTTATGTCTCTCTTTTTCTGCTTGTTATATAAATTTTTTCATACTACTCCTGCCTTTTTATAGGCAGGAGTGTCTTTGTTCGATGCCTACTAGCCACAATTGTTCACAGGGATGTCGATGAAATGGGAAATAGAGGAAGAGATAAGAGAAAGATTAGAGAATTTAAGAGGAAGTTGTAGCTGTAGCAAGCTATGGTGGCTACAGGAGCTTTGTGGCTATTGTTGGTTGCGGCGGCTTCTCATCTGTGTGATTACTTTTGCCTAAAGCTGCCTACTGCATTTCAATTTATGCCTAGTTTTTTTTTTTTAACATTTAGGTTCCTAGATTATTTGAATTTCATATTATAGATCAGTATTTGACCGGTATTTTAAATATTGACAGGTACCGGCTAATACGAAATACAATAGGACAATTTTCAACCGTTACAATACAAAATTCAAAACTTTGATTTGATATCAATAATTATTAATATTATAAATACTAAAGATATAAATAATGTTTTTTTTATATAGATGACTACTAAAAATAAAACTATCAATTGTCCATAAAACAATATACTTCAAATCCAACCAGCTTTAGAGTGGGCAGTCAGGGTTCATCAATACAAACAAAATCTAGGAAGATTTAACTCTTCTTGTCAAAATTGTATTATAGTGTCACCATTGATATAGTGTTTTTTTTTCTAAATCACAAAGTGTAAATATTTATGACAACTTATGATTCATTAAGTTTTACAAATTATTATATAATTCTACCTCAAACTATCAAGTTAAACTTATTGTAATTTTACCTTGTAAAAAACTAAAACAAATTAAAAAGTATGCATAAAACTTTTAATAACACGATTATGACTCATTACAGAATAATTATTCCAAAATTTTAGACTTCTATATGTTGTCATTTTAATTCTATTTTGTTTTTCAGTTAAAGAATAAATTCTTTAATAATTTATTAAAAATAGTAAACTTTAGATTCGATCAAACGGATTAACAATTAATAAATATCTCTATTAGATTTTGGGGACATGAAAGAGAAAGAGAAGGATCTGCACAAAAAGAATTTATTATTTTAGCTTAGTAAACTTTAGATTCAATCAAATGGATTAACAATTAATAAATATCTCTATTAGATTTTGGGGATGTGAAAGAGAAAGAGAAGGATTTGCACAAAAAGAATTTATTATTTTAGCTTGCCATTGCTTATAATGTTTTTCTCCACTTTCCTGGCTTACATTTTAGACCTATGTATAGTCTTAGGAAGTCGATGATCACTTCTAAAATATTCTAGATATTTTACCTAGTATTCATTTTTCCTCTTAGTTTTTATCATTTTGGATTTTATAGTTCATATTGATTATGAGAGATATTTCTACATAATTAATTACACCCACTTTCCTAAACTTTGTAGATTCCTTTTCTACACACTTTCTTTGACTCTCTAGATTAATTTTTATCACTCCCTCTTAATCTAGAAAAGTAAAGCACTCCAACCATATCTTTCAATTTAATAAACATTTTTTGTTGAGACGAGCTTGGTGAATATATCTAATAAGTGGTCATTATTCTTGCAAAATTCCATCTTGATCTCTACTTGATCCATAAGATTTCTAATGAAATGGTGCCTTATCTTAATGCGCTTTGTTCGCCCATAAAATACAGGATCATTTTTCATTGTAATGGTTAATATATTGTCACAATGTATCATTGTTAGATCCTCTATGTGTTGTTGTAGATCTCTTAAAACTCTTCTTAACTAAGATATTGCTTTAGTGCAACCAAAAATACGTACCTATTTGTGCCTTTTCTATCATTTATGCTTCTATCAAAAATATCAAATTCAAGACCAAATGTGGTACAACCTATCAAATTATTATTTCTTTCTGTCTCGTACAGGATGCCAAATTTCTTTGTACCTTTGACATATTTCAGTATCCTTTTGGCTGCCATAAATATGTTTTGCTAGGATCACTCATTTGGACACAATGCTTATTGCATGCACAATATTTGGTCCCGTGTTTGTCAAGTAGATTACCAACTAGGCTTCTATATGTTGTTGTATCAACTTTCTCTTATTTATCATTCTTGGATAGCTTCTCATCATAAGTGTCATAAGTGGTTTATAGTCTTTCATGTCAAAAGTTTTTAGTAGGTCACCTATATACTTTCTTTACCGGATAAAGATTCGTCCAAGCTCCTCTTTGACTTGCATGCTAAGAAAGTTTCTCACGAGTCCAAGATCAATCATTTCATACTCTTGCATTATAGCCCTCTTAAATGCCTCCATCGTATTTGTGTTATTCCTAGTGTAAATCAAGTCCACGTTTAGGCATCTTATTAAGAAATAATTGCCTCATATTTTTACGTATAGTAACTCATTTGGACTTTTGGTGAAGCCATATTCTATGAGGTATTTGTTAATCTTACTATTCCATACTTGTGGAGCTTATTTAATTCCATATAATTCCCTTTTCAATTGATACACTTTGTCTTCTTTCCCTTGAATTTTGTACCCTTTTGATTGCTCCACGTAGACTTCTTTTTCAATTTCTCCATTTAGGAAGGTTAATTTCATATCCAATTAATATACTTGAAGATTTAGTCGTGCAATTAAGGCTAACACTGGTCTTATTGTTTCCATGTAGAAAATTGGAGCGAACGTCTCATTGAAGTCAATACCTAGTTATTGTGAGTAGCCTTTAATAACAAGTTAAGCTTTATGTTTCTAAATGGATCCATCTTCATTATATTTGATATTGTAGATCCATTTTAGACTAATGATTTTTTTTCTTTTGGCTTTTGCATGAGTTCCCATGTACCATTTTTGTCAATTTTTTTGATTTCCTCGTCCATGGTTTCTCTTCAAACTTTTTCTTTAATAACTTCTTCATATTCTTTAGGTTCTCCAATGAAGAATGCAACATTTACATATCTTTGATTTTGCTTCTATTTCCTTGTTGATCTTCAGGGTTGAGGCACTTCTTCCTCTTCTTGATTTTCTTTTTCTTGATATTGTTGATTATGTTGTGTTGTTGATGGTGATGATGTGCTTGAACATGGATCACTTACTCCATGCAACTAGACAACTTCTTTATAAAGCTTGACTCCTTTTATGGCTTTAGTATTCCATTGTCAACTTGCTTTTTCATCAAAGATGACGCCTCTTGAAATGATCAGTTGTTTTGTTTCTGGCCTGTAGAATCGATAGGTTTTTGATTGATAGTTGATTGACTATACTTTATAAGGAGTCATATTTAGGACTAATTTAATGGGAGAATAATTTAGAATGTATATTGTAGTGTTAACTACTTCTGCCCACAAGTTTTTTGGTAAATTATTTCTTTATATCATCGATCGAGTCATCTCAATAATAGTTATATTCTTCCTTTTTGTGACACAATTTTATGGTGTATGTAAAAAAGCTAGCTACTTTTTAGCACTTTATTCCCTGTAAAAATTGATGACCTTTGATCATAAAATTCTCCCCCATGATCACTTCTCAGGATTTTGAGAGAATGCCCATATTGGTTTTCTACTAGGGCCTTGAATTCCTTGAAGTAAGAAAATACATCAAATTTTTGTTGGATGAAATGATCTCATATCATTTAGGTGTAATTGTTGACAAAGAGAAGAAAAAATCTTTTTCCTCAAACACTAGTGGTTCTTAATAGACGCCAAATGTCAGCTTGCACTAATTGAAGAGGAGTCTTGGCTCTCAAAGATATTTTTGAAAATGGCATCCGATGCATTTTACCATAAATGAAACCTTTATTTACGTTGTTTTTATAAGAAATATAAGGAAGTCCAAGCAACATGTTCTTTCGCTTTAGGAGCATGAGGCCATTGGAATTCAGACGACCATATCTTAAGGTTCATAATATATATTAATTCGTATTATTGCATCTCAATGAACATTTTTGTCCAAATGGTATATATAACCTTGTTATAGTCCATTTTGATGGAAGATATAACTTGTCCTTTCTTCTTGTCAATAATGATGCATCTATTGTCATCAAATATCACTTTATAATTTTTACAAATGAATTGGCCTACACTTAATAGATTTTGAGTAAGGCTATTAGAGAAGTATTTTTTTTAATTGTTGTCTTGGGATCTAATGGTAGCAATGCCTTTCGCTTTAATAGTGTGTTTATTTCCATCACCAAGTATAACTTAGGATTTTAGGCTTTCATCTAGTTATATAAAGCAAATTTTGTTCGTTATCATATGATTTAAACAACCATTATCTATGTACCAAACATCCTCTGATTTTTGTGAAGAGTATATTGTCAGATCAAAAGATTCATTATTTTCTAATAATTTTACTTCTTCCTTTTGTCGATACCAACAATCTTTTTCATAATGGAGGTGACTTTTACACCTTTTTCATTGTACTAACAATATTTGGTAGCATGATTATTTTTCTTGCATAATTTGCAATAGGAGCTTGTTGTATCATTGCTCCATTGATTTCCTCTCCCCCTACCATAGTTAGTAAATGCTACTATTTTTTGCTTTCGTGGTTGTTTGAATCTTTTTAGTCTAGTTTTTTTAGCTTTTAGAGAGTCCATTAATTTCACTAAAGGGAGTTTTGATAAATCTTTTGATTATTCTATAATAGCCACAATATGATTATATTTTATATGAAGACTTCTTAATATTTTTTATTATTTTCTTATTTTCTGTCATGTGCCTCTAACTTCTAATTTGATTGAAGATATTAGAGATACAAAAAAAATAGATTGTATTAATTCATCTTCCCACATTAGCAGTGTGTCAAAATCTTTCTTTAAAGATTGGAGTTTGATGAATATTGCCTTATCCATATCTCTGGACTCTTTTTTAAGCGTCTCCTACACCTCTTTTGCGTTGCTTGCTTGCATAATCTTTGGAAAAATCTCCTTGCTAACTCCTTGTTAGATGACTAGCAAAGCCTTGGCATCACGTTGTTTGTCAAGACTTCATAATCACTCTCTATAACATCCCACATGTCTTGTGATATGAATAGAGTCTTCATTTGGATGCTCCGATAATTATATGCTTCCCCTTTAAAAATATGAATTAAAAATTGGATATAATTGAAGGTTAGTAAATTAGGTGAAGTAAGGAATGCCATTGAGAAGCATCACTCTGCTATGATACCACTGTTAGATTTTAGGGACGTGAAAAGGGAAGAGAAGGGTGTGAACAAAAAGAGGTTTATTACTTTGGCTTGTTCTGTTCACAATATTTTTCTTCACTTTAGTAGATTATATTTCATACCTATTTATAGCATTAAGAAGTCGATGGTGACTTCTAAAATATTCTAAATATTTTGCATATTATTAATTATACCTCTTAGATTTTATCATTTTGGAATTAGAGTTTATAATTGATTATGAGAGATATTTCCACATAATTAATTGCACACACTTTCCAAACTCCGCGTTTCAGTGAAAGTTTTATGGGATTGTTGTTACTTTTGTTGTTGCAATTCCACACACTTTCGTAAACTTTCTAGATTAAATTTCTAAACACTTTCCTAGAATTTCTGTATTAATTTTCAACAATTTCATACTATAGATAGGTTTTAAATAATTTATACTTTAGTTTAAAAAATGTCTGCGAATAAACCATAAACAACCTATAAAGGTTGGGGCATTCTACCATTATGTTTTTTCTACTTACGTTATTACTGTATTGTTATGCAACTTTAATGACTTACTCTAAGATGTTGGTTGCTAAAACTATGTTAAACATTTTACCTTTTATCAAAATCAAGTCTATTTTTTGTTTATATATATATATTTTTAGAAGAATTTAATTAAGTCTATTATATTTTTAGAATATAAAATAATTAATAAAAAATAGCAACCTTACGTTTCTAAAGTAATCATCATTCATCCTATGGACAAGGATATAAAAGTTTGATAACAAATACTTGAACTACTCCAAACATAGATCACTAGAGTTACAAATGAGCTCTATATGCTTCATTTGGCTTACTGTATTGACAAAAAGGATGAATGACATATACAAGTAATTTTCTATTTAAAATTAAAACTTTAAAAGGGAAATGATACTTTAAACTATATTTAAGTATTATATTTAAAGTATTTTAGGAACTTCGAACGTAAGAATTTGTAACACGTAATAGGAGCCTTAGTTACGTATCTTGGATTGAACATAAAAGGGAAATAATGAAGAAATATGGAAATACCTGATTTTGGTTCCATAACTTTCCAGCTTCTCGAGGCGAAACCAGCATGAATCCTTTGAAACCTTCACAAAATCTACTCATCAAGATGTGGTCAATGTCTCTTTGTAGTTTTCTTAAAACGTGAACCTCTGAATGGGTCAGAGTAACTTTATGTTTACTAATTACTGAAGCAACTATAGGAGACCTTAACCTGTATATATGACTTTCATATCGGGCCTCCCCATTAGAGGCGTAATAAAGGTCTGATTTACATTAGCTGGGGTCCATTTTATCTCTAGACTTCAACCCATTAATCTAGATCCTTTATTAGGCAACTTTATTATCTTTATTCATATTAAAATTACGTAACTTAATCGATAAGTTACTGAAAACTGATAAATTGCAATTAATTGTTGTCAACCTTAAAGGAAAATATCTAGCATTCGCCGCCTTGGACAATAATCAATTGCAGTATTGACACAAAGTTAAAACCAATTTTAAAATACAGTTGAGCCACTCACTATATGGTTAAACACATTAAAAAATAATTTGATCCAAAGATAATAAAAGTCCATCATTATGTCTCGTAAGGCTTTCGATACTGAAAAATATCAAATATATGTGTCATGTGTGACACAGATCCAATACAATAATGCATATCTAATACCTCACTAACATGAATGAAAAATGGAGTGTGGCAAACTAAGATGATACCTGTATGATCTGAAATGTATCATCTTTCCGTTTGTACGTCTCAATTTCTTTAAACTTTATGCTAAACTACATATGTGAAACTGCACCAAAGAAATTTTGTTTTCTCTCACCAAAAGCTAAACTGCATTAAAGAAACTCTATGTGCTCTCTCTGAATGCTAAATTGCATTAGAGAACCTTTGTTTTCTCTTACTGTATGTTAAACTACATTAGAGAGATCCTTTATGAGATTAAACTCTTATATCCCTATATGTCATGTCAAAATCCATGGATATACATATTAAACTATATGTGTCCTAATGACATAGGCCCAAGATCAATCTGTATATATACCCAATGACCTTTAAAATGCTTAAGATCGACATAGACCTTAAGACTTTCACATGTATTATGACAATGTGTAATAATGTTTATGAATGAGGATAAAAAGATGATCATCTTTATTAATAAACAACCATATTGTAATAATACATCAAAATATATAAACATAGAAAGTGCAAACATAATGATCTTTAACTAACAGTGTCAAAGGACTTCAATACACCCATGCTGTATACATGCCTTTCAAAAACAAGTGGACGAAGTCCTTTAGTTAAAGGGTCAACAAACATATCTTTAGTCCTTAAATACTCCACCTCAATGTCACCTTTTTGTATCAAATCCTTTATAGTCAAGTATTTAACCTCTAAATGCTTAGACCCTGTGATATTATCATTGTTGCTACTAAACAACACAGTAACAAGATTATCATAATACAACTGAATGGTTCTAGCCACTGAATCAATCTCATACAACTTAGAAATTAAATTCCTAAGCCAAATTGCCTGTGTAACATCCCCATAACATGCTACAAACTCTGCATGCATTGTTGAGGAAATCACTAGTGTTTGCTTGACACTCTTCCATGATACTGTACCATCTGATAACATGAAAATGTAACCTGAAGTAGACTTTCTATCATCCGGATAGATAACAAAATAGGAATATGTATACCTTATGAGGTTTAGATTATTGACCCTTCTGTATGTCAACTTAAAATCTTTGGTTCCCTTTAAGTATCTCAACACTAGTTTAACTGCATTACAGTGATCAATTCCTGGGTTAGTCAAATATCGACCTAGTAGTCCCACAGCAAATGCAATATCTGACCTAGTGCATATCTAGACATACATCAGGTTACCAACCACATTAGAATAAGGAACATTCTTTATGGCCTCTCTTTCTACTTCATTCTTTAGACACTATGCTAAAGACAATCTCTCATTATAAGAGAGAGGTTCTACAATATGTTTACGGTAAACCATATTAAACCTTTGTAACACACGCTTAATATATGCACTATACGATAGGCCTAAAGAGTGTCGAGATCTATCCCTGTGAATCTGAGTACCTAGGGCAAAAGATGCTTCACCAAGACCCTTAATGTCAAAAAGTTTAACCAAAAGTTGCTTAACCTCATGCAACATGGTCAAGTCATTTTATGCGAGCAATATATCATCCACACACAACAATAGGAAGATAACTTTGCTTCCCCTGACCTTGTAGTACAAGTATCTTTTAACTTTATTTTTCGCGAAGCCAAAAGAGGTCATAACCTTATCAAACTTAAGGTACCACTATTTGGAAGCTTGTTTCAAACCATATATCGACTTTCTCAATTTGCTAACCTTGTTAGTCCCTTCCTGATCCTAAAATCCTTCAGATTGCTCTATATAGACCTCTTCATAAAGTTTACCATTCAAGAAAGAAGTTTTAACATCCATCTAATGTAGCTTCATGTCATAATGAGCTGATATTGTCATAATCACTCATAATGCATCCTTAGAGGATATAGGAGAGAAGGTAACATTAAAGTCAACCTCTTTTCTCTGAGTGAACCCTCTGACAACTAATTGAGCCTTAAACCACTCAACTTTACCCTAAGTGTCCTTCTTGGTCTTAAACAATCATTTACAACTGACGGTTTTGAAATGTTCAAGCAAATCAACTAGCTCCTGTACCTTGTTATGATTCATGGATCACATCTCACCATTCATTATATCCCACCACAACTCTTCATTAGGTCCAGAAACAACTTCTAAAAAAGTAACTGGATCTATAACATGTCTAATATCATAGTCTTGTTCACCCAAATAGACTATGTAATCAAATGGAATAGCAAGTCATCTCACCTTAGTGGATCTCCACAACTGCATTGTTTCTTATACCTCAGGAACCTCTATTCATACAGGTATAGGTTACTGTTCCCACATAGGTATGGTACTAAGACCTTGATCCACTAAACCTAACTGTATGAGTGGTGGATATGCAATAACTGTAGTATCTAACCTGCTATCATCTGAAGGATGAGAAGGACCACCCTCATCAAATACATCAGATTCCAAAAATTTAGCTGTTTATGATTCTACAATTCTAGACCCTCCTTCTCTACAGTAGAATCTATAGCTTTTAGAATGGTTGGGATATCCAAATAAGTAGCAACAAGTAAAACGAGCCTGCAATTTGCTTTCATAAGGATTATACAAATGCACCTTAGCAAGGCAGTCCCATACACAAATTTGTGAAAGGCTAGGTTTCCACCCTTTCCAGATCTCAAAAGGTGTCTTCGGCATTGACTTGCTCGGGACTTTGTTAAGTATAAACAATGTCATCTTAATGGCTTAACCCCAAAGGTAATCATGTAGGTTAATCCTGCTCTACGATTATGCCTTTTGATCACATCATTTTGCTCAAGATTACCTGACATAGTAAACTGAATCATTATTCTAACTGATTCCATATATATACCTTTTCTTATCCTGAAACCCCATATTTGACATAGTAGTCTCCTCCATAGTCAAATTTGATAATCTTGATGGATTTTTCCAATTGGTTCTTAACCTCAATCTTAATGATCTTGAATTTATCAAGAACTTCAGACTTTTCTTTAAGCAAGAACACATAATTGTACCAGGAATAATCATCAATAAAAGTCAGAAAATATCTAGAATTGCACAATGTAGCTGTATAAGGTCCACTAATATCCCTATGTATGAGATCCAATAAGTCAGATGCTCGAGTTGATCCCTTTTTCTTTATTTTGGTCAACTTACTTCTGCAACAGTCAACATATGTCTCCTAATCATCAAAATCTAGAGTTGGGATAATGTTTTCTTTTATCAATTTCTTAACTCTATTTCTAGAAATGTGGACTAAGTGTTTATGCCACAACATGTATGACTTTTCCTTAATTAGAGGTCTCTTTCGAGTAACAGGTTCAATAATATATGAAGAAACAAACATTTCATGAGGGGTAAGACACATTCTATATAATCCATATGAAAAGAAGGCTGTTCCAATATGTTTTGCATTAAAGGACAACTGTACAACTGAAGTATCAATGATAAAATGATACCCTTTTAATCTAACATTGATACAAAGAATAGAATTTGTCTAAAAGACGGTATATAACATGTGTCATTTAATGTTGGGACCCGATACCGGAACCCAACTCTTAACCAACCTTAACTTGCTCTGATACCATATCTGTTGGGACTTGATCTCGAAATCGGACCCCAACCAGAAAACGGAAAAATGAAAAGCGAAGCAAAGTGCGGAAGCATCGAATCAAAACGAACGAAATGGAAACATACAGCGGAAACGAAATGAGAACGAAATGAAAGCGGATTTCGAAGCGAAGCGGAATCGGAACACACAAATAACAACAAAGCGAATCCAATCAAACGTAAACAAATCGGATTCCGACATCCAAAAATGTATATCTTAGCAAACGAAACTAATGAGTCTCGTTAGAAACCTTAAGACAAAACCAATCCGAACACGGTACGAATTTTTTTTTTCTTTCATTGATTCATCTTTAATCAAAACCATTCCAATCTCCCATTTGGAATTTATCAATTCCATAAACTCCAT
>JANKOD010000007.1:1081887-1093615 GCA_026284645.1 Erythroxylum acuminatum
TTCGGCAATTTATCATCAAGTCAATTAATTAACAGGCCTCATTAATCAACAAACTCAACAATAATAAATCGATTAAACGTAGAGATTAAATAAACATAAAAAATAAACGGAAACAATTAAACCAACGGAGTCTCACGAATTGCATGCATCAAACGTAAGGTACCTTGCCTAGATTAAAAACTTAGCCACACATAATGCTAGTCTCTATCAATTATAACTTAAATTCACAAATTAAAAACGGAATTAAACCTTCACCGAAATCCTAAATCACGTCCTTCTCCCACTGTCGTCTTCTCTTCTGAATGTAATAAAAATAATCCTTCCTATACGCTGTTGTCGTCGTCCACGCTGCTGATTCTCCAATATCGATGCTCGCCCTCTAAAGCTACGCCAATTTCATGTGCTTTTCCTCAAAACTCCCAAGCTGTCGTTCACTCACTGCTTCTTTTAATTGTGAAAATAAACGCCTATAGTTGCTGAAAGTTACCGCCCACCATCTCTGACTTTAGATGATAAAAATATATGTTTCTCTGGTCACTTAACAGAAGTTGCCGTCCACTCCCCTTAGTCACTTTAGGTTTTGTGTCTTCTAATTAAATGAAGTGGGCCCCATGACAATTAATGCTTGAGCCCAAAAACCTAGGTCTCCTCTTTTCAATTCGTGTGTCCAGCGTTTTGTGTGACTGCTTTCCTAATTTATTTTTGCGTCACACACGTTCTTGTTCCCTTGGCTGCCTGCGTCACATACGTTGGCCTCCCTTCAATTGTTGCCTTTTGCGTGATTTCTATTCTCTGCTTGTAGCGTGGGTGGGCTGGCCCTTCTAATTTAATTTTTGCAACGTCTCTGCGTCGTCCCTTTGTTGCGTGTCCATTTAATTTCATCTAATTTTTCTTGTGCCTGAGTTATGCGTGGCTGCTTCTCGTGCGTCCCTCCTTTGTGTGTTTAATTGATGCCCACTTAATTTGCTTATTCAAGTCCTCACTCTTCTTTGTGGCTGTAGCTAATCAATTGGAAGTTCCAAATTAGCCAATTTCACTCTAAATTACGTCACTTTGTATTTCGTCACCTAGAACATACAAAGACATAAATTACCGTGAAAACACAAGCAGAACATCACAAAATTCTACCAAAAGAACATAAAACATAAAGAATTAACATGACAAAATGCAAGTTATCAATGCCCTTGTTGGTTTTTTTTATAAATAAATGACCTACTTTTCCTGTGATATAAGTATGGACCCAAAGAAATTGAAAAGGTAGAGGACTAATGGAAGTTTTGCTAACTAAGCAAGATAACTTAATCTTTACCTTCCCCTCTAAATTGGAAGCTCAAAAGGTAATTGAAGAAGGCCCTTGACATATCTCTCAACTTTTTTTATTTCTTCAAAATTGGCAACCGGGCATGTAATTAGAGAAAATTAGATTGAAAAACATTCCTCTATAAGTGAATATCTATAACATTCATTTGGAATATTGGATAACTAAAGGTTTGAGTATGCTAGCTAGTTACTTGGAAAAACCAATCTGTATGGATGAAAACACTACTTTGAGGAAATAAGTTGGATTTGCACGATAATGTGTGAGTATGGATATTTTTAAGGAAATGAAAGACAACATTCCTATTATAAGGTTGGTCGATGGGCATTCTCTCAAAGAAGACAAGGTTTTGGTTACATACCAATGGAAACCTTCTCTAAAAGCACAAGGCAAAGAATTGAAACCAATGGAGATTTAAACAGCGATTGAGGATATTAAATTTAAGGAGAGTTTAGAATTCCACAAAGGAGATTGAAAAAGCAAGAAACAAGCTACAAGTAATTCAGAAATCTTTGGCAACTAACCCTACTGATTGTACATTAGCTATAGCTGAGAGAGAAACTCTTAAGACCTACTTTCAAATAATAGATAATCATTATTCTTTATTGAAGCAGAGAGCCATAATTAATTGGATTAAGGATGGGGACAAATGTACAAAATTTTTCTTCAATTCAATGACAGCTAGAAGAAATGTCAACAGAATCACCTCCATAAAATCCGAATCTGGGGAAATTTTATTTGGGCAAGATGAAATTGTAAAGGAAGCTAGGAATTTTTATCGAAATCTCTTAGGCACATAAGGTCATTCAGCGGGTATTGGAGTGGACCTTAGGCAATTTGTTACAACCAAGATTCCTGAATAGGAAGCTTCTTTGCTAATTAGACCTGTCACGAATCAGGAAATAGAGCAGGTAGTTTTTAATATGAATGGCTCTAAGGCCCTAGGTCCAGATGGCTTGAATGGTCTTTTCTATCAAAAAACTTGGAGTAACATAGGGAGATTAGATAAAGATGTTATACATGTGTTTTCCAAAATAGTGTTTTGCTTAAGGAGATTAATAAGACCTTTCTTTGTTTGGTCCCTAGGAGTTCTAGCCTGGCCACTTATAGTGATTTCAGACCTATATCATGTACTAATTTCCTCTATAAGATCATCACCAGATTTTGGAAAATAGGCTAAAGAATGTTCTTCACTTACTCATCAGTAAGAATCAAAGTGATTTTATAAGTAGTAGACATATTAGGGATAATATCTTTTTATTGCAGGAGTTTTTGAAAGGCTACAATTGAAGCAGAAGCTCTTAAAACTGCACTATTAAAGTGGGTATATAAAAAGCTTTTGATATTGTTAACTGGAGATTTTTGCTATAGACTATGGAGGTTATGAAATTTCCCCATAAGTTTATCAAATGGATTCAAGAACGCATTATCACTGCCTTATATGGAATATTAATTAATGGAAGCACCATAGAGATGCCTAAAGGGGAAAAAAAAGAACTTATTCAAGGGGATCCTCTTTCTCCATACCTATTCATTATTTGCATAGAGATTCTCACCCTTATACTGAAACACGATACTTCAACTGACTCCAACTTCAACTACCATTCCAAATGTAAGAAGCTTTTACTAACTAGCTTATGTTTTGCAGATGATCTTATTATTCTAAGTAAGGCAAATGCTCATTCAGTTTCTCTACTGATGAGTACTCTTGATACTTTTAAGGAGCTGTTTGGATTAAGCATCAACTTTCATAAAAGTTACTTCTTACTATCAAAAAGTGTTGCTCACCTATTAAATCCTTTGTCATAAGCTACTGGCATAGAAAAGCAATACTTGACTCTTTTGTATTTGAGCATTCTTATATCATCCAGGAGACTAAGATTTCGTGAATATCTTTCTTTAATAAAAAAAAATTAGAAAAGATTGGGGTCTTAGACTAATAGAACCCTGTCTTATGGAGGTTAACTTCAGTTTTTGAAGTCGGTAATTATGTCAATGCAAATTTACTGGTGCCTTTACATCTTTCTCTCCAAATGACTTATTAAAACTGTGGAAAAACTGATGAAGTAGCTTTTATGGGGTAAAGGAAAAGGTGAGAAAGAAATTGCAAAAGTGAATTGGAAGCATATTTGTCAACCGAAGGAGGTAGTGGGTTAGGTTTGGAGTCAACCAGCAAGAACAATAAATTTCTTATGAACAAGAGAATTTGGAGAATCTTAAGTAAAAAAAAACAATCATTGTGGATCAAATGGATTCATATCTACATATTAAGGGGTGAGAGTTTTTGGACTCTAAGAATTAAAGACAGTTACTCTTAGTTTTTCAACCAAATTCTCATATTGAGGGAAGAAGTTTAGAATCATATTACTTGTCAAATTGGGGTAGGAGATAGAATCTCTGTATAGTATGATAACTGGATAGGTTAAGGGGCTTTAATTCATAATCAGTTGGTAGGATCATTATTGGGAAGGTTCTCTAAGAGAGCTAAGCTTCACAAAATAATTAGAAATGACAATTAATGGTTGCTTTCCTCAGAAGTACTAAGACTTTTGTCCCATTCCTCAATACAGAAGCCTCGGGGAGAATGATATATACTTATGGGATAGGGTACCTATACTAGAAATCACTAATAGGAAAGCTAAAAAGCTTATAGATAGGTAGTTACAAGAATTGGGTGGTGTTCCCTGATTTGGAGCAAGGTTCTCAAAGGGAATGCCAACTTTTTCCTTTAGCTAGCCATGTTGAATATGCTTTGCACTATGGATAGACTGAAATTCCTATCCTCTTCTAAGTTTTGTATTCTTTGCAACTTAGAGGAGGAGATTAAGGGTCATCTTTTCTTCTAGTGTGGTTTCTCTAAAGAGGAGTGGATTACAATCTCTAGTTTATGTGCCCCTAGTACTAGTAATTGTAGCCTCACAAATATCTTACTAGAGATATCTCAACTGTATATCTCTAAATGTGATAAGGAAATACTTATGGTCACAGTTGCAACTTGTCTTCATGCAATTTGGAATGAGAGAAACAATCGAAGGTTTAAGGGGGATCTAACACTCTACTCTCTCTTATAGTCCTCAATGTTTACTCATAGATTACAGACTGCCTACAATGGGTTCACACAACTTGGGATACAGTAAAGAAAATATTGCTACTCATGCATATCTATTTCCTGAGCAACTCAAGCAAATTTTCAAATTTACCTACTCATGAAAGAAGGAGAGAAATGAAGATTAGAAGGAATCTGACTCACCTGTAGGTATGCGAGTGCATCCTTGGCATACCTCCTCTAGATCTACTACCTCACCAGCCGAGTTCATGAAGGAAGGTCCTCTGTTGTCCCCTCTAGACTCCTGATATTCAAATGAAGCTTGTTATTCTTAGGAGATTCACAAAACCTTTAGAATTATGATATCCTACCTGAGATGAGAATTCCCTTCTAGCTTAGAGACAGACAGAAGAACTACTACACCGCCATCATAGTGTCGCAACCTCTAGAGTGTTCCTCCCTAATTGAGTAACTGCTTGAATTTTTGAGAAAGGTGGTAGACGTTTTACCCTAATTACGGATATGTCGTCGCACAACCTCTCCCAAATTGGTTCTCAACGTTGTTGTTTTGTTCTTATGTGTTTTTTAGTGTTATCTTTGTCGTTTTATCTCATGTGGGAGAGTCCCTCTCTATAAATGTACACTAAACTTCTTTTCTCCTTAATAAATTTTTAAATTCTAAAAAAAAAATCTTCATACTTCAATATATGAAATTGACTACTTCTTTCGTAGAGAAGAAACATAATGTTTGCTAGTCTTTACTCTCTATTAATGCCTAGTCTTAACAGATTAACAACTAGAAACAATGTACAGATCATATGTAAATGCAATAAAAATCTCATAATTATGATATTATCATAATTTATCTGCAAAATATATTTATCTCATAAACTTTATCTTATATGTTAGCTAATTAAACAAATACGCATAAGATAAAGAACGTTTTTGATTAATTATGTTACAAATTCTACAACCAATCGATTGACTGTAGGATAGAAACTAACATCTATCTTATGCAATCAAGTTAAACTTATTGTAATTTTGCCTTGTAAAAAATTAAAACAAGTTAAAATATATATTTAAAACTTTTAATAACTTGATTATGAACGATACAAAAGTTTGATTATATCAGACACGTTTAGAGGATTGCAAAAAAGAATATGTCAACAGGTTTGACAATTATTTCTTTAAATCAATTGTTACAAAATAATCAATTGTACCGTAGAAATAGGTCATGAATTGGTCGAGTTCATACTTTGAAGTTTGATCATATCTCCTTAGTTCATGGCTTTTACTGCTCTAGAATTTTGTATTTGAGAATAAAGGAAGAAAAAAACATGTAAGTTTCTTTACTTAGCTGACGGGGCAGCTAGAATCTTTGAAACTCGATGCAAATGAAGAAGTGACCGGTGACTTGGTTGGCAATTCTGCACTAGCTAAGCCAACATTGTCTATTAAAGAGAACACTTAGTGAAGCTTCTTCTTTTCCGTTTGTTGTAAGGCTAGCATTTCTAAAGCCTCTTTCCGGAAGGTTTGATTAGACGTGACTAATGCTTTTTTTAAATACTGGTTGGCATGGGCTATCGCGGGGAATTGTCTATGTATTCTCTTTGACTTGTTTAAAAATTTAATAAATGAATTACTTAAAATCGTGACAAATTGAAATAGGAAAATTATACAATAATCAGAATACCAATAAAAATAATAGAAAAGAATTATAAATTTAACTTATATTGTTTTGCTCATGTAATTATTTATTTATCAAAATTTACTTGAATATTTATTATAGTGAAGATGAAATTTTATAGTACTTTTTTCTTAGAGTGAAAAGGAGCATTGTACATATTTTATTGATTATGAGTGAAGACAAAATTTAAATAATTTAATAATTCTCTCGATTCCTATCTTAATTACTTAAATATGATATAAAAGTTTTGTTCTTAATTTCACAATACATCAATCTTGACAATAGGTCGGGTTGAGTTAGGTCCGTCTAAGCCTAAGCTTGGTCCAAAACTCGATTGAGCACCAACTATACAACTCAAGTCCGAATCTGATTCAACCAATTTTTATTTTTTAAATTTAAAAATGGAAATGATATCATTTAACTCAAATGATGTTGTTTTCTTAAAATTTTCATATTTCAATTCGAATTGAACTTAGACAAACTTAGCTCAAACCTAACTTAAAGTATACAAATTTTATAAAAAATTCAAACTTTGACCCGAAACTCGTTCAAACTAAACCAGACCTATGCTTAACTATCACCCAAAGTTTATATCATATTTATATACAATATAAGTGTTATCAAATTAACTCAAAACAAGTTTTAGATACTTTAAACCATTAATCTTTAGAACTAATTAGAATTGCAAGTAATTTGTGAATTGAGAGATTGCACTTTTCATAATTCAATTAGGGTTTACAATTTAGGATTTAATGGTTATAACTCGAAAGAGAGTAATCAACCATACGACTGTCTAGAACCGACACCCTGTGAACACATAAATGACTACATCAGTATTAATGATAGGTAAAATCCTCTCTCTCATAACTTGATTAACTCTCTTGACGGATTTCCATTGTGACCTATGCAACTGCTCAGTTTAATTCTGTTCTGTTACAATTCTTGAATCAATTCTTGTATTTACTTTCCGTGTTCACTTATGCATTCTTAATTTCTTTTTATTCTTTTCTCTGAGCCTTAGACGACTTAGGGTTAGGCTAGTACCCTCCTCGTGGGATCGACCCATGCGCTTGCGATTATTGGGGGTTTTATAAATTGTAAAACTTGCTCAACATAGAGCTATAGTGAATGTGAACTGGTTAACTTCCTTTTTAGAAAGTTCAGCCAATTTCTTAGACCTAGGAATTTCTGATCATACCCCTATTAAGGTTGATAATTTGTTTAAAATGACTAGAATTCTTCACCCTTTCAGATTCAACAATTTTTTAGTTAATATGGAGGGCTTTCAAAATGCAGTTACTAAGGGATTCGAGTATAAGATCTATGGTTCTAAGCAGTTCATTTGTTTGCAAAACCTCAAGACTATTAAATAGGAATTGAAGATGTTACATTTAAGGAGAAATCAGAATTCCACAAAGGAGATTGAAAAAGCAAGAAACAAGCTATTGATAATTCAGAAATCTTTGACAACTAACCCTACTGATTGTTCATTGGCTAAAGCTGAGAGGGAAGCCCTTAAAGACCTACTTGCAAATAGTAGATAATTATTATTTTTCATTGAAGCAGAAAGCAATAATTAATTGGATTAAGGATTAGAACAGATGTATAAAACTTTTCTTCAATTCAGTGATAGCTAGAAGAAATGTCAACATAATCACGTTCATAAAATCCAAATTTGGGGAAATTTTATTTGGCCAAGATGAAATTCTAAAGGAAGCTAGGAATTTTTATCGAAATCTCTTAGGCACATAAGGTCATTCGGCGAGTATTGGAGTGGATCTTAGGCAATTCGTGACAACCAAAATTCCTAAATAGAAAGCTTCTTTGCTAATTAGACATGTCACAATCAAGAAATAGAGAAGGTAGTTTTTAATATGAATATCTCTAAGGTCCCGGATCCAGATGGCTTGAATGGTCTTTTCTATTAAAAAACTTGGAGTAACATAGGGAAATTTGTTAAAGATGTACAAGAGTTTTTCCAAAATGGTGTCTTGCTTAAAGAGATTAATAAGACCTTTCTTTGTTTGGTCCCTAAGAGTTCTAACCCGACCACTTGGAGTGATTTCAGACCTATATCATAATATAATTTTCTCTATAAGATCATTGTCAAGATTATGGAAAACAAGCTAAATGATGTTCTTCACTTACTCATTAGTGAGAATCAAAGTGCTTTTATGAGAGGTAGACATATTGGGGATAATATCCTTTTATTGTAGGAGTTTTTGAAAGGCTACACTTGAAGCAGAAGCCTTCAAAATTGTACTATTAAAGTGGATCTACAAAAATCTTTTGATAGTGTTAACTGGAGATTCTTGCTACAGACTATGGAGGTTATGAAATTTCCCTGTAAGTTTATCAAATGGATTCAAGAATATATTATCACTGCCTCATATGAAATATTGACTAATGGAAGCCCCACAGAGATGTTTAAAGGCAACAAAGGACTTGGGCAAGGGGATTCTCTTTTTCCATACCTTTTCCTTATTTACATAGAGGTTCTCACCTTTATGTTGAAACAGAATACTTCAACTGACTCCAACTTCAAATACTATTCCAAATGTAAGAAGTTTTTACTAACTAGCTTATGTTTTGCAATGATCTTATTCTTCTAAGTAGAGCAAATGCTCATTCAGTTTCTCTTTGATTAGTACTCTCCATACTTTTAAGGAGTTGTCTGGATTCAGTATCAAGTTTCACAAAAGTTACTTCTTATTATCCAAAAGTGCTGCTCACCTATCAAATTCTTTGCAATAAGCTACTGGCATAGAAAAGAAAGACCCGCCTCTTCTGTTTTTGGGCATTCTTATCTCATCCAGGAGACTAAGATTTCGTGAATGTCTTCCTATGATAGAAAAAAATTAAGAAAAGATTAGGTTCTTGGACTAATAGAACCCTATCCTATGAAAGTAAATTTCAGCTTTTGAAGTAGGTAATTATGTCAATGCAAATTTTCTAGTGCTCTTACATCTTCCTCTCCAAAGGACTTATTAAAACTATAGAAAAACTGATGAAGCATTTTTTATGGAGTAAAAGAAAAGGTGAGAAAGGAATTGCAAAAATTAATTGGAAGCATATTTGTCAACAGAAGAAGGCAGGTGGGTTAGGTTTGGAGTCAACCAGGAAGAACAACATATTTCTTATGAATAAGAGAATTTGAAGTTTCCTAAGTAAAAAACAATCATTGTGGATCAAATCAATTGAACAAGTTAAAATATATATTTAAAACTTTTAATAACTTGATTATGAACGATACAAATGTTTGATCATATCAGACACGTTTAGAGCAACTGAAATAAAACAGAATTGTAGGATTGAAATAAAGAATATGGCAACAGGTTTGACAATTAATTCTTTAAATCAATTGTTACAAAATAATCAATTGTACCGTAGAAATAGGTCATGAATTGGTCGAGCTCATACTTTGAAGTTTAATCATATATATCCTTAGTTCATGTCTTTTACTGCTCTAGAATTTTTCATTTGAGAATAAAGGAAGTAAAAAACACGAGTTTCTTTACTTAGTTGACGGGGCAGCCAGAATTTGAGAATAAAGGAAGAAAAAACACATGAGTTTCTTTACTTAGTTGACGGGGCAGCCAGAATCTTTGAAACTCGATGTAAATGAAGTCACCGATGACTTGGTATTATATTGGCAATTCTGCACTAACTAAGCCAACATTGCCTATGGTTTTGGATTCACGTTTACTTCTAGAGGGAACACTTTGTAAAGCTTCTTCTTCTTTTCCGTTTGTTGTAAGGCTAGCATTTCTAAAGCCTCCTTGGTGAAAGTTTGATTAGTCATTTTCTTAGAATTTTCAACTTTCAAATCGAATTGAGCTAGACAATCTTAGCTCAAACCTAGCCTATAGTTTACAATTTTTATTAAAAAATATTCAATTTGACTCAAAACAAGTTTTAGATCCTTTAATATCAATAGTTCTTCCCACAATTTGTACCTGATTATTTATATTTAAAAACATTTTTTTTATTCGAGGAAACTCCGTAAGAGGGCTAAGCGGGTACACCTCTTCGAGGGCTCAATTCACACACCACTCCACAGGTGGGCTAAGCAAGCTCACCTCATCATCGAGGGCCCAATTAATTCTTCACCTACAAGTAAAACCCTGGCTGCCTCAGGCTCTTACAAAAGAGGTTAGCATGGAATCGAACCCAGGACTTAACTGAAGCCAAGCCCCACTCTTAACCATCGAGCCACTAATTAAAACACACTCAATTAAACATCAACTTGTTGAGCACTTAGTCAATCGCTTAACTTTGACAAACTCCCAATATGTCTAGCTCAAAAAATGCCATTGATTGATCGATCTAAATTCTTTGACCAACTGCCCTATTGATAGGCAGTCCGATAGTCGTACGTTTTTGGTGATGTCTCAAGCCCATTTTTTCTATTTTTAACCATTCTATATGTTAGTCGATATCAAACTTTCGGCTACCTATGAAGAGAACAAATTGAAATCTGCAACCTTCAAGTTTTTCAAAGATTAAACACTCCTTCACAAAATTTTAATTTAAAATTAAATGAAAAATTTTCAATTTTTATTTGAAAATTTTAAAAAAGTTTCTATAAAATTTCTCTTAATTATAAAAATATTTATGTACTATGCCTAATTGTTAATGATTATTTAACGATTGAATTTCTAAAATATTGAAATGAGCAATTCAAAAATTATATTTGATCCTTTACTTATTATTTTAAAACTCACTTAAATTGCATATAAGATTTACTTTACTCATTTTGTTCGTTGATGATCAGCTTGACTTGATTTTCCCATTTGATCACCTTACCCTTATCTTACTCTTGTATTAAACTTATCTTTCATATATTATTTAATAATTTAAAATATTAAAGTTATCTAGAATAAAAAATTAATAATATATTTTTATTAAAATTATGAATTAGAGTCTCATTCAACGATTAAAAAATCTAACCGGTTTGGCCGGTTTAACCATAAAAATCTTGAACTATCCAACTTTTTCATTCCATTATTACTTTTTGATTCGATTCACTTTAATAATTCTTGTTGTTAAAAACTGAACAATCTATTAATTAATCGGTTAATTTTATTAATTAACAAGTTCTTATAATCCAAAGTAAATTAATTGATTTTCATTTAATAATTCACTTTTTCAATTAAACTTCTAATTTTTTGATAGATAAGGATAATCCTTTTGACTCATATTTTAAATTATTTAATTTTATTCAATCTTTAGCAAGGTCTAGTATAGGTTAAATTTTTTAAATCTTAAATTTTTTATCTTATCAATTTAACTTACAGTCCAATTTTTTAGAATATCAGTCTCATTTGATCCGTTAACAATAAAATATATTGTTCTCTAACACAAATAAAACGTTTCGATCCTTTTCAAAAGATAAGAATCTAAGTGAAACTCATACACTTATTATGATCGCGTAAAGTTTGCAAATGATGGAGAGTAATGTAGTGCACGCATGGTGGATTGGAGTCCGTCACACCAATCAATATTTCTAATTAAGGACATTAGTTTCCAAACTCTCATCATCACTCCTTTGAATAACGTATGAATCCCAAGGGACTGATGCAAATATCAGCATAAGAATCTGAAAAACCGAAGGGGATTAATTTTGCGAACTATCCGCAAATTTCTTTGGCACCAATAAATCAGAAAAATTAAAAGA
>JANKOD010000007.1:1111434-1142626 GCA_026284645.1 Erythroxylum acuminatum
TTTTAACTTAATTTCAAATCCTAAGATCTATTATAGGTATTTATTTTTAACTCAAGTCCTAAGACTCCAGTCTAGGAATTTTATCTTAATTTTAAGTCCTAAGCACCAACTCTAGGTATTCTTTCTTAATTTCAAATTCTAAGATCCATTATAGATATTTCTTTTAAACCCAAATCCTAGGACCTAATTCTAAGCATTTCATCTTATTTTCAAGCCTTAAGGCCAAGCTTTCGGATTTTATGTTAATTTGAAGTCATAAGACTCAATTCTAAAAATTTTATCTCAACTTCTAATCTTAAGATCCATTCTAGGCATTCATATTGATTTCAAACCCCAAAATCCATTCCAGAAAATTGTTATGGTCTTTTTGAAATAATTACCCGCAACTCTAGCCATACACAAACAAACTCATGCCCATACACAAACTCATGGAATTCATGCTTTTGTTGTACTATTACTAGCAGTTATAAGGCTCTTTCTCATGCCATACACAAAATCATGCCCATACACAAATTTATGGAATTCATGCTTTTGTTGTACTGTTCCTAGTAGTTAGAAGGCTATTTCTCGTACCATACACAAACTCATTGCCTCTTTCCCTTTACTTACCTCCCCTTTATCCATTTGAAAGTCTTAATTTTCAATAGGAATCTCTATCCTAATATCTCTATCATCTAAGCGGAGAACCTCTCTTTGGAATAAGCTCATTGATATTCACCAAGGCATTAATGCTCTACGAATTTGCTAAGTGACTTCAGCATCAACAATCCACCTTGATGAAGCCGAAGGAAATCAATACCATACAACACAAACTGATGCCCATACACAAACTCAATCCTATACACAAACATTTACACAAAAAATCAATTTGTAAATGAAACTAACTCCACGAATCAAGCATGAGCGCACATATTTTGGTAGCAGAGGAGAGCAAAAAGAAGACAAAAATACCTTGACGAAAACAGTCAGAGAAGATGACGACAATGGCCAGAGAATACGCAACAGCTCCACGGAGAAGACACAACAACTCCACATGACACAGTAGCTCCAAACAATGCAGCTACAAATCTAGAGGAGGAAGAAGAAGGAAACGGCATGTATGGGGCGGGGGGGAAGGGGAGTCGAGGTAGTCGTTTTAAGGATAAAAAATGATGTCGTTTGGTTTAAAACCAAATGACGTCATATTGTTATGCTTAAAAATGTTTAAACAGAAGTAGACGATGACGTATAGCTTGAGAATTTACCAACAGAATTACCGACGGATATTTTCCATCGGCAAACTGAAAAAAGTATTACTTCGCCAACAATTCCCGCCTAATTTACTGACGGTCACTTCATACCGTCGCTAAATTCGGTCATAAACTCATTTCCCTCCTTATTTAGCAACAAATATTGCTACCGCTGCTAAACGAAAATTTTCCCAACAATTGTTCCAATGGAAATAGTATTTCCGTCAGTAATTTGCAACAGTTTCTTTACCGTCGATAATTTTCCCTTGCTAATTGATCCTTTTCTTGTAGTAATGTCTTTCTTACGCTTGTTAGTTAACTCTCACAACTGTGAGAGCACCTCATAGTCGTGCATGGTCCTCTCACAGCTATGAGAGGTACTGCATAAGCGTGAGAAATTTCTCACGCCCATTCGATCCAATATATGCCGTGAGACTTCTCCTTTCTTTTTTCTTCACTTGACATTTTATATTGCCTCTTGTTCTTTCAATCCTCTTTTTCTTCATGCTCCATGAATCAATAGAATATATAAATTGAGAAGAAGGCTTCAATGGGCATACTTTCGGGTCACTTTAGCTTTTTCACTTCTGAATGAACCTATGATCAAATATGAGCTGAAGTGAGTATCCTAAGTATTTCTAAGGCATTAATCACTAAGTGTAGTACACCAAATGAAGCAAAATTTGATCACATATCAATTATATAAACCTGATGGGTTCCAACAACAACTCTTTATTGAGCTACAATGTACTTTGACATTTTGATTTTAATTTTGAGCAAAACATTAAGGATTCTCTGTTGGCTCCTATTACAACTCTTGATATCAAACGTGTTCTCTTCATCCTACATCCATCTAAGTCACTTGGACCTAAACATGGGACATTACGGGGTAGCTTTTCACCGAGGTTGTCCTAGAATTCTTTGACTCTGGAAAAATGCTAAAAGAAATCAATCCTACCTATATTGTTTGGTTCCCAAAAAGCTTCATCCATGTACAATGCATGATTATCGTCTTATTTCTTGCTGCAATACCGTATATAAGGTAATCTCTGAGCTTCTCGCTAAAAGATTTAATCTGGTTTTATAAAGCTTTGTTAATCTTGCATAAGGAGCTTTTATGCCTGATAGATATATTGGTGATAATAAATTGCTCTTGCAAGAATTGCTCAAGGATTATCACACGGGAAAAAAACTTAATAGTTGCTTACTCAAGATAGACTTCTTTAAAGCTTTTGATTCGGTCAGTTGGGAATTTATTAAGTTATGTCTTGAAGCACTTCATCTACCATAGAAGTTTATACAATGGATCATGTCTTGCGTTACTACCCTTTCTCTGAGTATTTGGTGAATGACATCCCTTCTACTCCCCTTAAACCTGCTAAAGGAATCAGACAAGGAGATCTCTTATCTCTTTATCTGTTTACTCTTGTTATGGAAGTGCTCTCCAGATTATTGAATAAGCCAATCCATTGTAATGGGGGTTTTAAATTCCCTTATCGATGAAAAAAACTTAACCTTACCCTTTTGTTATATGTTAATGACCTGCTTATATTATGTGATGCTGACTCTTCTTCTTTACATTGAATTATGGATCTGTTAATACTCTTTGGGGACTGGTCTAGACTGAAAATAAATTCTAATAAAAGCAGTTTTATTTGTTCAAAAGATGTGTGAAATTTGGATGAACTCAGAAGTAGTTCCAACCTTAATATAAGCTCCACCCCTTTTTAATATCTAGGAGTCCCTATCATGTCTTCTAAGCCTAAGTTGCTAGACTGCTTACAAATCATTGAAAAGGTGAAATCAAGAGTATTGGTATGGCATAATTGTTTTATTTTATATGCAGCTAGAGTCACTTTTATAATTTCGATCCTGAACAGTTTGCATATTCATTGGACTTTACACATAGCTTTACTTATAAAGGCTATTAAGGAGACGAATAGGGTTAAGAAATCTTTCCTTTGGCCTAGAACAGTGGGGAATTCTAAATAAGCTAGAGTTAAATGGAGTGAGATCACAATCTTTAAACAGTTTGGAGGACTCGGGATTATCTCTATTACCAAGATGTAAAATATATTAATATGTAAAACATTGTGGAGATTGTATACGAATCAAAATGCCTTATGGAAAAATGGATCTATAAATACTACTTAAAGGATATTAACTTCTGGTAGGCCGATTTTCAAAGGAAGGTTTATGGATTCTAAAGCAGATAATGAAATTGAGGGATATCATTTATCCTTATATTAAGCATAAGCTTAGTAATGGAAGACCTGGTTATGGTATGACAATTGGTCTGATATTAGTCCCCTTATCCAACTTTCGGATCTGCGAAGGTTCCCATACAGATTACCACTTAACCTAAAGGTTTCTACCCTGATTGTTAATGGTGAATGGCAAGGAGAATACCGAGGATTCCATTCTTTTCTATGGTATTTTCCTTTGCTTCAAAATACTAATAATAAAGATGTTATTTCTTGAAAACTTCGCTCGAGTGGTCAATTCACTAATCCCTCTTACCACCAATTATTTTCTCCCAATCACGCAAGGGCTCCTTGGTCTAATCTACTTTGGAAAAGTGTTATCTATCCTAAGGCTTCTTTCATTGCTTGGCTAGCCATCAAAAATAGGCTCCAAACTAAAATTCAATAGCAAGGAGAGGTGGACACCACTTGCCTCCTATATAATAGAGTAACGGAGGATAGGGATCATTTATTCTTCAACTGTTGCTACTCTAAGTCAATATGGAGTCGAATCTTGCAGCTGCTATTTATTCCTCTTTGGAACTATAGTTGGGAGCATATTCTAAACTGGATGATTAGTAACACCAAGAAGGGTAAGCCTAATTCCTCCCTTCTCAAGGCTACATTCACCATCTCGCTCTATTGTATTTGAAAGGAAAGAAACAATTGACGATTCTTGAAGAAGAAGGATGACAAATACAGGCTTACGGACAAAATCATCAACATGATTCGAGAGTATATCCTAGCCAAACATGCACAACACTCTTTATCCATAGACATGAAGACTCGATGGCTGCTTTAACTTTTTCTTAGCGACTTTTGTACGTTCTTTATGTTAAATCTCTAATGCCCTCTCCCCTTTTGTAATATTTTTGTAGGCTCATGCCTATAACTCATTGATATGTTGTAAATAGTTACTACTATAGTAATACATCATTCAGTTTCCAAAAACAAACTTGTCTAAATTTATTTGCGGTCGTCACCAAACCCTGATATAATTTGAGGATATGAATAATTTTTTAATGTAATATTTTAATCTTTTGATAATTAGTTATTTACTGTACCGACTAAGATACTCTATAAAGCTTTGATAACATTTTGAAATAGTAGCCCAATATAATAACTCAATTTTATACCATTTTTTGATTGGTACTACTAGCTAACTGATATTAATCAATATTTACTTTATAAAAATCATAACTCTTACCTTCCTATTCCACTTCTCTGTAACTAACCTTATCATTAACTTCACCTATTTGGGATCTATATCATTATTCCTCACAACATTATAACAACAAAAACTTGAATAGCAAATAAAAGTTCCTCTATGCTCGCTTCTCAGTAAGAAGCGGGTCATTAACAACACGATCCATTAAAAGGTAATAATTTATCAATAGAAAATTTTGTATTATCAATTTTGGTGATTATTATTAATATAACTCAATTATTAAAAAATCGAATCGATTCGTCCAGTTCAATCGTGAAACCTTAAACCAGTCAACTCTAGTTTTTAATTTTTCGATTCAATTTTCTTTAATAACTCTTATTATTAAAATCGATTAATTTAGTAATTAATATCGATTGATTTTTGTAAACTAATTAATTTTAGAAATTAAAATAAATTAATTAATTTTTATTTAATAATCTATTTTTAATTAAACTTCAAATTCTTCAATAGATAATGACAATCTCGTTCAATTATATTTCAGATTCTTTAATTTTATTCATTATATTTTAAGATATTTGTTTGATATAAATAATAAATAACAACTTTTATTTAATATTAATAACTGTAAATAATTACTAAAAATTAATCATATAATTAAATATATCTTGTTATAATTAAATACTGGCAAACGCGCACCAACACCAACAATAGAAAAGATCCCAACAAGAAGTCATGTAATTTACTGTTATGTTATGTTAGATTTTGTCGTATGAAACTAGATTCTCTGTTTTTCTTAACTAATTCTATCTCTGTGTCAGTTAATCTCATCGACAAATTTATATAAGATTCATGTAAATATATGAATAAAATTATCTATTTCAAAGTTGGAACACCGTTTTGGTGTTTGTGTATTGTCGTATATCTGAGTTCACCCGGAGTACTCTATCCAGAATCGGAAGTCTTTGACTCATTAAACCGCAGCACAATGGTCTTTGACAGTTGAATGAATGATTAGTGGAATGTACGGACTTGGAGCTGCCCATGGACACGTTGAACGTTGGAAAACAACACAATAAGGAAACGAAAGCTTTGCACGCAAGTGCTGTGATAGAGTAGTTGGGACTCCTCCTCCCTTAATCAAGGTTTCAGTTTTGAGTCTTGAGAATGGAGTGGCACATGTGAGGGATAGCTTTGCCGCCTATATTATGGCATCTGACTCGAATCTAGATTAGTTGATTGTCCGTGTGGCATCGGATACCGGATAGTTTACCAAAAAAAAAAACGAAAGCTTTTACACGGTTTCGACATTTGTTTGATCAGATTTTGTCTCATCCTAACAATTTCTTGGCTTTGGCAGGCTTGCTAATTGTATCCTGATATTTATCTATTTACTGTTTCATAGATTACATACTTAATGTCCGATTATGTACTTGCGATGTGGTTAAATCTCTCTTGTTTCCAATCATTGTGCTATGATTTAGATTATGATAACTTCGATGCTTGTCCCGCAAAAGAAAAAGTAACAAAGTCTAACAGCATTACCAAGCATTGGCAGCTAGTCGAACAGTCGGCAACAGCCATTGGTGTCATGGATAACATCGTTTTGGCTACCAACCACGTGGGCTGTCGATGAATGATTCAACATGTACTACTTTTACCTTAAAGCGTGGAGGACAATTTATTTGACAATAGGAATGGCCTAATGCCTTATTTGAATTTAATTTAATGTTTTGTACCACGTAATAGTACTTTGATGTATATGGGATAGGCTTCAAGCCATTTTATGGACCGAGCAAACTAGTGAACAACGGGAAGACAAGTTGCACATTAAGCGCTTGAGAAGCCAAAGAACAGAGAAGATAAGCAATGGCTAATTGGTTTACCTTTACCACCATGGCAAGAGGCAATCATACATAATTTTCTCATAAGCAAAAATAATATTTTTCTACTTTCACATGCCTACTGTGTTGTCTATAATCGCTATTAGCTACTAATCTTCTTCTATGCCTTGCTTGATTGAGTAGGGATACTCTGCTCATTCCTGAAGAAATTCTCTGGATCAACTGCAGTTTTCACTTTAGCCAACCTATCAAAATTACCATTGAAATACTTGTATCCGTAAACTTTGCCTTCATCGTAGCTGTTAGTGCCTGGACTCATGACCCCTATATCCAAATCCCTGTAGTTCAAAAATGCACTCCTTGGGTTCTTGGACACAAATGGAGTCATGTAACTGTAAAGCCTCCTTATCTGAGTGATATAGTTTTTGTCTGCTTCACTTCCAGGTTCCTCCCAGTTCACTGAGTACTGAATCTTAAATAAATTTCCAGCTCTGTGTGGAAATGGAGTATCTGAAGCGGGGATCTGATCCATCTTCCCACCATAAGCATTGAAGACCAAACCTGTTTTCCCCAACTCAATCATCCTCTTCCATAACCACTCCAAACCGTCTTTAGATATAGGATTTTGAACGTAATCAGATTTCCTTTTCAAGAACTTGGCATTGTCAGGATTTCTATCCAAGAGTATCTCAGGAGAAGATGTTAATTCTTCATCACTATCCCACCATAACACAGACTGAATCCAGCTCGTCTCAATACAATCCTCCTTTTTCAGACCCAATTCAGGAAATTGTTCTCCAAACAAAGCAAGAAGACTATCAGCCTTACCTAAATATTCAGCAAGAACTGATACTCTAATAGTCCTCTGACCTTTGCTAATCTTAGATGTCACTGGCTGTATTAACATCCTCAAGAACAGATTCTCGTCTGTTTTCGGAGCAAACAACTGCCACTTATATGCAACATCAGTGGCATTACCTTCATCAACGTACCTTTCCACTCTAAACACAGTAACTGTCTCGGGAACAGGAACCAGTTTGATCTTATACGATATTATAACACCAAAACTCGCTCCGCCACCACCACGAATAGCCCAAAAAAGATCCTCCC
Organism: Erythroxylum acuminatum; assembly: GCA_026284645.1. Taxonomy (NCBI): domain Eukaryota; kingdom Viridiplantae; phylum Streptophyta; class Magnoliopsida; order Malpighiales; family Erythroxylaceae; genus Erythroxylum; species Erythroxylum acuminatum. The sequence continues at coordinate 1,119,026 of JANKOD010000007.1, forward strand.
CCATGGCCTTTCTGTCAAGAAGCTTGCCATTAACATCAACTATCTGAGCATCAACAACTTGATCCACCGACAGACCGTACTTTCTCAACAAATTACCATAACCACCGCCGCTAAAATGCCCACCAACACCAACCGTTGGGCAGACCCCGGCAGGAAAGCCGTGAACTTTACTACTCTGCCATATCCTGTAATAAAGTTCACCGAGTGTAGCACCAGCCTGGACCCAACCAGATTCGTCTTCTACGTTGATCTGGATTGACCTTAGATTAAACATATCAAGAATGAAAAAGGGTGTGTCTGAGACGTAGGAAATTCCCTCGTAGTCATGTCCACCACTGCGAATTTTGAGTTGGTAGCCAACTTTCTTGGCGCAGATAACAGAAGCTTGAACATGGGATATCTGTGTAGGGGTTACGATAATAAGAGGCTTGGAAGTTGAGGAGACGTTAAAACGTGCGTTCCTAATATAGGCTCGAAGGATTGAAGTGTAGGATGTGTTGGTTTGGGCGTAGACGAGGCTTGAGATCTGGTCTTGAGGGCTTGTGTTGTCTTTCAAGCAATTAAGAAAAGATTCATACACCGAACTGTCGGAGGCAGCCCATGATCTAGAGCAGTAGAGAGACAGAAGAATGAAAAAATGAATCAGCGTATGTTGTTGTGGTTTCATTTCTTTTGGTTTGCCCAAAAAACAAAGAGTACGTTTTGTGAATTGGTGTTACGCGAAGCAGTATAAATAATGTACGAACTATGATTATGGTGACATAATCGAGTGCGGAGAAAGCGCGGTGGAAGATTAGTACCAATTGGTCTAGAACCTCAAACCTCGAATTTTCCAAATTGACAAGAAAAGTCTTGTGGAAGATATTGTTTGGGTTCTGTGGACGAGGCCTGCAAAGGCAGCCTGTTTTTGAAAAAGTAACCTAATGCTTGCATTAGTAGTCAATGGTTGACTTGAGAATACGACATCTACCAAAGTTGCATTTGCATGTTGCATCTACTAGACAACCATTGACGACAAAAGTCAACCCACCCACCCATTACGCCTTCTCTGATTGACCTGGTCCTTACCTTGAGGATTAAATTGTAAACTCACTGCCCAAAAAGAGGATAATTCCGTATTCTTTTAAAAGAATCCCTTGTAACACAAATGTGATTGTAGAGTTTACGAGATTTCTTAAATAGGCTTCATCTTTAACAGTAATTAAACATTTTAATTTTTCCCATGAATCATTTTATTTTCTCTTCGACTTACCACTCATTATATCATCAACTTGACACCATCAACAAAGGTCAAACGAGAAAAGAAGAATGAAATAAGCCGATAACTTAATGGAATTTTGACCTAACTTAAAATATATTACTGGATCTTTACATATACTCTTGTACTAGAATCGTTGTCGAATCCGACTCGCTCGAGGTTATTAATATCCTTTCGTCCTCTAATATTGTGCTGACTGAGAATCTTTTTTTGGTGACAGATATCAGAAGTCTCCTCACCCGTCTATAGAAGGTCCACTTCCAGCATACCTATCGCGAAGGGAATCAGTGCGCGGACAGATTGGCATTTGTCGCTTTTCTTATGGGTCCAGGCCTTTATATCCTCCGGGTGAATCCGCTGGGCCTTCTGGAGTTATTGCAACAGGATGCGCAAGGGGCACTGTATTCTAGAGCTTTAAGTTAGCTCGCGTGTTTCGTCTTTTTTGTACACCAAAAAAAAAAAGCTACAACTATTGGTTCATTAATAGTTTTGATAGATAAACACTACTTCCAATTTGGTTTCTCACGCCCACCACTTTCATGTGTAACTTGCTCTTGTTACATGTAAGTTGACATAATGATTTAGTTGGATATGGCCTAATTTGCCACACTGATCAGACAACGCATACATTAGAGAATTATGTTTAATGTGTCCTAGCTTTTCACATCAATGAAATGTTTTTAGATTTCCCTTAAACTTATTCCCCATTTTGAAATTGTTATGATCACCTACAAAACATCTCGAGGAGGAACTTTTTATCTTTATCACTTGAACAAAGGACATCATCTATATGAGAAAGAGAATTGTACTTTTCAAAGCAGAAATCTTAATGATTGAAGGTTGAGTTGCCCACCCTTTTATTAAGATAATAAACTGACAGACCACAAATAAGATAATAAATAGCTCACAGGCTTCTCTATTTCTAGCTTTGAAATTTCAAAAATGCAAAGTCTTAACTTTTAAAAAATAGTTGCAATTGAAAGATTACCTTAAGTTATCACAACTAATTCGCTCTTAAGATATTGTAACCAAGTTGAATTTTTCTTAAGAAACAACATTTCATGAATCTCCCACACTTTTTTTTCAATGATGGTGGATCAAGAACACACTCAATGTATTTATTGTTGATGAATGTTCACAAAGCAAATAAAATTTTTCCACACTTGATCTTCCACTTCCACCGCAGCTTAACATTTTAAGGAGTACTTGCTAGAATTGTCATTTTTAACAACGACAACTCAGTAAAAATCTTGTTGATACATAAGGCCTGTAGAAGTTTAGTAGTACGTAGCCTTACCCTAATTGGTAGAGATGTTAGAATTATCATTTCATCGTCAAAAATCAAATCTTATAAATCTTACCGTTATAGATAAGCTTCCATGCACAACTTTTAATAATTATAATTTTTTCCAATAATCTTATCTAGAATGGCTTCCACTATTCATCTTCCTAGCTAGAATAGTAATAACACAATTGCAACTTGACTTTCATACCATGTAACAAATTTAAAGTAAAAAGCACAATATAGAACAAGAAAGTGGAAGACAAAAATATTAGTACTCAATCAAGAGAAATAGAAGAAGATAAATTAATAGAAACAATAAAATAATAATAAAAGCAACAAAAAATAAAAAATAAAAGGAATTAATTTAGGTTTTGATTGATGCACTCTCTTCACTTAAAGGACATGAGTTTTTGGAATTTGAAACTAAGAATTCCTATACCCTTGACCAAATCTTGGGTATAAGGAACATTATAAGTCAAGAATTCAAATATATGATTAGTAACGGACATGAGTGTCCATTAACAAAATGTAGTATTCTTCAACTATCTTTAGTTGTAACTAAGAATTGAGCCCAAGTATTACAGGTACTGGATTTCTTCTCCTTTGAAAAGAAACATACACACTTGGAGATGATTTACACATGAGATAACTACCTCTAAGAAAATACTAATACATCCTTATCATTCTAAACACCTAAGAAGATATTAATACAAGTTTAGGTAGTATTAAAATGGCTTATTCAGGCGTGATACTGTAGGAAAATTTAAAGCAATAGTTCCCCAAAATAATTGTATGGAATAGAATAAATAAAAAAAAACTCAACAAAGAACTTTAATAATCTAAGAAACAACACTCTTATTAATCTTAGCTTTTGTTGTAGCCTTTTACAACACAATTAACTTTTAGAGTTGATTTTTTTTTCTAACTCTCAATTCTCTCTCTAGATACCTTTTTTGCTTGCAGATATACTTTTACAAAGGAAACTCAAACCTCTATATATAGTGTTAGAAAGGAGGTTAGCACATGATTTAAGCAAGAAATTTCTAGCTAATGATAACTCATACATACCAAGAATCCTAGCAAAATACAACTCCTATACAACTAAGCATATGACTTAATTGTTAAGTATTTGACTTGGTCAAATGACAAATAATATACACCTAAGTGTATGTATTCAATTTGAATAAGTAATTGACCAAGTCTTAATCTTGAAGCTTGTAGTTCTGGGAGAGTAGTTAGCTCCCATGTATTGTTCTTCTTAATTGCTTTAATTTCTTCATCCATTACTTTAATCCAACAATCTTTGCTAATTGCTTCCTCATTTGTTAATGGATCATAATCTACAAAGAAAACATAGTAGGTAACATCTTTATTATCATTATTAGGATCATCATCTTTGCCAACTTCATAATCTTATAAATAAGTAGGCAGATAATTTTCTTATTGTGGATATCTACATGGTGATATTGGAGGCAAAGTTGACTCCTCAGATCTTTCTGTTGAAGTTAGCTCATCACTAGAAGCTTGTTCAATTCTTTGATCAAGTGGTTTCACTTCATTAATTACTATCACTAGTATTGATGATGATCCCTTTTCATTGTCTAACCAATCTCATACTCTATCTTTATCAAATGTAACATCTTGACTAATCATTACCTTTTGACTGATTGGATTGTATAGCTTGTAACCCTTTGTTTCTTGACTATAGCTAAAAAAAGTGCATTTTTTTACCTTGTCATCAAGTTTCTTTCTCAATTCTCCAGTACATGTGCGTATACAATACAACCTAACACCCTCAAATGACTGACGTTTGGTTTTCATCTACTCCATGTTTCTTCTGGTGTTTTATCACGAACACTTTAATAAGACACTGGTTCAAAATATAAATAGCATATGCCATAACTTCTGCCCAAAAACTTTTACGCACCTTTTTACAATGCAACATATTTCTTACAATATCCATTATAGTTCTATTTTTCTTTTCCGCTACTCGATTTTGTTGAGGAGTATATCTAGTTGTCAATTGATGTTTAATTCCTTTCTTCCTCAAGAAATCATCACAAACAATGTACTCTGTACCTCTATCAGTTCTTAAAACTTTAAAAGCGTGGCCACTTTGTTTTTTGATGTATTCCACAAAAGCCTATGCCTTCAGATTTTTGCTTATAGGACATAAGCCTATGTCTTTCTACTAAAATCATCAATTGAGGTAATAAAGTATTTTTTACCTCCAACTAAAGGAACATCCACATAACACAAATATGAATGCACTAGCTCAAGTGGACTCTTAACTCTCCACGCACGTTCTTTAAGAAATGGATCTTGATGTTTCTTTCTCACGATGCAAGCTTCACATACTCTTAGCCAGGAGGTTAATAATAGGTAAGCTAGTAGCACATTTTTCTGCTAAGAATTTGATGCTTCCAAAGTTGAAGTGCCCAAGTCGCATGTGTTAAACCAAGTTTCATCAGCGATTACAATATTACATCACAAGGAGGTATCATACTTGACATTTATCAGAAATAAATGATTTCTTGACATCTTCGTTTTTGCTATTAAGCCCCTCTTTACATCGCTGATTGTGCATCCTTGCTTGTTAAAATGCAAATCATATCTTTTCTCTACCAATTGTGCCACGCTTAAAAGATTTTGACAAATGCTTGGTGAATAAAATAAATCAAAAATAAAATTGAGTAATCCTTCCTTAAGTTTGATGGCAATCTTTCCTTTTTCGAGAACTTCAATTGTTGACATCTTTATTTTTTCCACTTAGATAATTACTACAACTAGTGTTTAACAACCATTGATAGTCATTGTTATTAATAATTGTATGACTAGTCACTAGCACAGTTTTTATACTATCATCTTTTTCAGCCACTTTAACGTAATTCTTTCAATCATTTTATGCTTTAGCATGACATTCTCTACTATAATGATCATATTTCTTACAATTATGGCATTGAATATGTTACTTGCACTCATACTCAAGATGCCTATGCTTTTTGCATTTATAGCACTGCATAGTTGTTTTATTTTGAAATGAGCTGCATCTTGTTCTTTGATTGGAGCTGGCTTTGAAGTTCATTCCTCCCTCATTTCTTGAAGTTTGACTTCCTTGATTGTACTATGTTTTTCTTGTAAACGATGTGTTCTTTAAATTTGATTGAGCTTTTAAAGCTTGCTCAATTATGCTGCTTATTCTTTCATTCATTCACATTTCACGTGAATCTAATGATGCTTGAAGATCATTTAGTGTCATCGTGTTAAGATCTTTTGACTCTTTAATGGCAGTCACCGCATAATCGTATCGACTTGTTAAAGTACACGTGATTTTCTCCATGATTTTCTTCTTTGTAATTTTGTCACCATTGTTTTTCATCTTGTTTACCAACTTATTAATTTGTGAAAAATAATCACGAATACATTCATTATAGTGTTGCTCCATTAACTCAAATTGCCTTTTTTTGTCCTTGTAATCATGTTCATTTCACTAGATTTGCACTTTCATATGTATTTATTAAAATCTTCCAAGCCTCCTTTGCTGTTTTGGCATGGAAATTTTTTTCAAGAACTACCAACTCAATTGATTGACAAATTAGGAACAAAGCTTTTTCGTTGAGTGAACAATCACGATCTACTTGTTGTCTTTTTGCAACTGATATTGCTTCTTTTGTTTCATCAAAATCTTTTTCCAAGATTTCTCCATAACCACTACTTCTCAAACATAATTCCATCATATGTTTCCACATTAGAAAATTATGTTTTCATCAAATTTGAAAATTGTTGATTGCACCTGCTGCACTTGTGGAAGAATTTGTTTTGTCTGTATCGATTGTTTTTGTTGTTGATTCTTTCCTCCCATATTTGACGCCATCACAAACCCTTAGCTTTGATACCAAATGTGGGGAGATTTCAAGCGATAATTTTCCAAAATAATTGTATGGAATGGAGTAAATACAAAACACTCAAGAAAGAACTTTAATAATCTAAGAAACAACACTCTTATTAATCTTGGCTTTTGTTATAGTCTTTTACAACTCAATCAACTTGTTAGAATTGATTTATTTTCTAATTATCAATTCTCTCTCTAGACACCTTTTTTGCTTGCACACACACACTTTTATAGAGGAAATCCAAAACTCTATATATACTATATAGTGTTACAAAGGAGGTTAGTACATGACTTGATCAAAAAATTTCTGGCTAACGACAACTCATACATACCAAGAATCCTAGCAAAATACAACTCCTATGCAACTAAGTACATGACTTAATTACTAACTATTTGACTTAGTCAAATGCCAACTAATTTACACATAAGTGTATGTATTCAATTTGAATAAGTAATTGACCAAGTCTTAATCTTGAAGCTTGTGCAAAGAATCTTTTCCCTTTTAGATTAATTCCTAAAAGATACTAGTGAAAAGAAGTTAATTGTATTAAATTAATGTTTCGATTTTATTGGCTCACTTACTTTGTTTAGAGAGTGCACACAAGACTTTCCTGCTTGTATGCTAGCCTGGTTTGAGGCCTTGTACCTTTTGAATTTCTTCATTAATTCAATTTAATTTTTTTAAAAAGAGAAAAAAAAAACTTATAGACCCATTCAATGTAAAATACTTTGCACTAACTTGCAACTTAGCATTCCTTAAGGTTTAATTGTAATGAATAGCTTTACATGGAAGAGTAGGGAAATTAGGTATAAATAAACAACGAAACAGGAAAAGGAATGCTGCCAATCAATGACTAACGATAAAAGAAGAAATGCAAATTGGATTTAGTTATAATACATACATGTAAATACACATCATGTTGAGACAACAGCTTGAATATCCATGCTTTTATATTGTCTAAGTAGATTTTTCAATGTATAGTTGAAACAATAAATTATCAATTTGACCCTAATGAAGCCTGTTTCCAACTTTCAGAACCACATTTTGGCTTCTACTCCGCCATCCAACTCTTTCCGGAGGTTTCAAGAGATGGGATGCTCTGTTCGTACCTAAAGAAATTGCCTGGATCCACTCTTGTCTTTACTTGCACCAATCTGTCAAAATTGCCTTTAAAGTACTTCATTCCCCAAATGCTAGCTTCTTCATAAGTTACATTATCAATCCCATTCACACCTAAATCTATATCCCTATAGTTGAGATATGAACTTCTTGGTGATTCCGATACATAAGGTGTCATATAGTCATAAAGCCTTCTAATTAGCTCCAAATTGCGTTCCCGTACTTCAACACTTCCGTCTTTCCAGTTGACTGAGTATTGGATTTTGTAAATGTTGCCTGCTCTATGTGGAAAGGGGGTTTCTGTCTCTGAAATCTGAGCCATTTTGCCTCCATAAGGATTAAAGGTCAATACTGGCTTTTGTAGTTGGATCATTTTCTTCCACAACCCATCAAGACCAATCTTAGATATAGGCTCCTGCACATAATCTGATTTCTTCTTCAAGAACTTCTCTGTCTGAGAATGTCTCTCAAGCAAAACATCCAAAGATGTTCCTTTCGGATAATTAGACCAAAATAACACTGATTCAATCCAGCTCATTTCTTTGCAGTCATTACGCGATAAACCCAATTCAGGGAACTGATCATCCATTAAAGCAGTAAGCTTCTCTGAGGTACCAAGAAACAAGCCATTGAATTTGGCTTTGATTGTTTCCTGACCCCCTTTAATGACAGGAATCAATACCACCCTTATGAACAGGTTTTCATCTATTTTTTCAGCAACAAATTGCCAACGGTAAACAATGTCCGAAGCTCCTTGTTCCAATGTTTTTTCAATCCTAAAAACAGTCACAATTTCTGGGACGAGAACCAGCTTAATTTTCCATGAAACGATGACTCCAAAACTAGCTCCTCCGCCACCTCTTATAGCCCAGAACAGATCCTCTCCCATCGCTTCTCGATCCAAAACTCTGCCACTTGCATCGACCACAACAGCATCCACAATATGATCAACAGTCAAACCGTACTTTCTCATCAAGTTACCATATCCACCTCCACTTAGATGACCTCCAACACCCACGGTAGGACAAACACCAGCTGGATATCCATAAAGATTGCTCTTTGCAGCAATCTTGTAATAAACTTCTCCCAGTGTAGCTCCTGACTCGACCCAAGCGCTTTCATTTTCTATGTCTACCCTGATTGATCTGAAATTGAACATGTCAAGAAGGACAAATGACTTGCTTGATACATACGAAAGCCCATCATAGTCATGGCCGCCACTACGAATCCGGACTTCAAGGCCGTGAATTTTTGAGCAGATGATTGTAGCTTGAACGTGAGAGACGTGGGTTGGGGTCACAATGAACAGAGGTTTAGGGGTGGATGCGGATGCGAATATGAGGTTTCTAATGTAAGATTGCAGAACAGGTGGGTAAGAAGGGTTGCTGGGGAAGTATGTGACTTTGGAAATTGGTGTTGGAGATTCTGAGGAATGATTAGAAAGGCATTGAAGGAGGGTTTCTTGGATTGGATCTAAAGTTTCCATTGTAACACAGAAGAAGAAAATTGGAAGCAAAAAGAGAGGTGGGTAAATTAAAGACGCCATCACATGGTTACGACAGCTAACTCCTTGTCGGAACAGAGGATCGGTTTGCTTGCCTGGTCAATCGATTTAATCAAAAGGCGATGCTTGTAATTGGTTTTTTCAAGTGTTTAAACGTTTTTTATTGATTTGAAATGGTAGAGAAGTTCTAGGAGGGTTCCATTCTAGGGGTTTTCAGAGTGAAAAAGCAACATACAAGTTACAGCTAGTTGGTTTCTTGTTGTTCAGTTCGAAGCTTCTTATGGAACGATTACACACCCTGGCCCTTAATGGCATTAAAGATTCGGGCCGTTTCGTATGTTGCACGGTGTACTGGTATCATAGTACCCTCCCGCGGTAATAACACGGTAAAGTTGGCAGGACGCTTTGCAACTTTTTCCCCTTTCTCTTCTTCATATATCGTTAATAAATACAGAAGATAATGATTAAATGGGAATCATCATGATGATGACGACGACCACGACCAAAACTCAAATCTTACACCAACATTATGTGGTAATCAAGACATGCTATATTTAGACAAGTAGACAAAAGAAGATTACCACAACCCGGAGGCTTTTATGAGAGCAAGTATATTATCTTTATGGTGCTGGCTCAAAGAACTTTCACAATTCCATGTACACGTTCAATGAGCAACCCATCCTAAACAAATTAAGTATACATCTGTTTGATGTTCATGAGTTAGATGCCCATTGGAGTGCACATATTCAGATGATTTAGAGCAATATCTAATTAATGATTAAAGACTTTTTCATAATGTAATTTACAATTTGTCCATCATTGTAATCAGAAAAGGAACCTAGTCCAGGAAGCCAAGAATGGGAAAGCAGCAATCAGAAGCCTAAATAGCAATGGTGTGTCTCTGACACTACTAAGCTTATTTCTATTTTGAAACTTCTGTTTCCTCTGTAGCCCATCTTCATCACGAACTGGTGTTCCCTTGGGGACCTTACCATTCATTTTATCTAGCTCGTCCCATCCACCAAACCTGGTTTCCTCTTTGTTTCCCTTTGTGAATGAACCATGATCTGTTCCTACCCATGATTGGTAACTCCCCCTTCTGCTCCCACCCTTGGTTTCATCTCCTTTTCTCTCATTTCTTTTTGCTGTAACTGGTCTCTTCCTCACTTTGGTTCTACGTCTAGGTTTCGGCGAACTCACTGCACTTCCCCAGACCTTATCAACCACAAGAGAAAGTGCCGTCTGCCCCAGGGGAACAGCTAATGCCATGAGAAAAGCATTCGGTCCTGTACCCAGCAGCAATGATATGGCAACAGCAGGTAGCATCCAACCAAAAGCTTGAACAACCTGAATTCAATTGAAATAGTTGCATATACTACACCAATCAAGCTCAAGCTAACTATTATTCCAACCCAATTCAGATTTAATGGCTACAGCAAATTACTTAATTCACATCTCTACAAGCAAATTCCAGTTCCTCGTAAACATCTCAACATCACAAGCATTCATAATATTTAGAAAAACCAATTACTTAAATTCACTATCCACATACTACAAATGTAAAAAAGGTGAAAGCTTTCCAGTGACGCAAATTCAACTTGTCTTTTTAATTCCCATACCTTGAGAACCCAAAACCCATCTTCTTCTTCTTCATCATCAACGTCCAAAAAGTCACCACCACCGTCAGCAACGTCATCGGACCACCAGGTCCTCCGCTGTCAAATCTTCATCTTCATCAACGTCGAAGTCGAATCTGGAGCGTCCAGCCGACGTACTAAGAGCGGCGCTCTTGGAAGACCAACGAGGACTACCGGCGGCGAAGAGACGATTAGAATAAGATAAAGTGTTGGGGTTCAGTGAGGCTGTGGGAGTGGAAGATAAACGTACAAGAAGATGGAGGGAATGGGTATGGATCTAACCTGTGAGTACAGAAGAAAGAGACTGGTGTCTTGGTGTTTTGGCGAGGAACAGAAGAAACGAAAGAAAGAGACGTTCTTTACGTAAACAATTGACGGAAATTTTAAAGATTTAAAATAGCTTCCCGAAAAAGCTGTTATTTGGGCTTTTCTGAAAAGCTCCAAATTTTAGCTTTTCAAAAAGTTGTATTCTAGCTTTTAAAAAAGCTGTTTCTATTCCAAAAGTACTTTTTAAATTTCCAACCAAACAACCATTTTTTCCTTAAAATGGCTTTTGCGGTGTGAAAAAGTGCTTTTGGGGCTTCCAAAAGCCGAACCAAACAGGCACTAAGTTCCATTTTATGAAGAATTGCTCGAATTTGTGAACCAATGATGACATGATTAGTTTCTAAATTCTCAAGAACATCGGTGATTATGGCAGTAACATGACTAAGGGGTTCCTCCGCAGTTCTCTTCAGCATAAAACCCTGACCAAGAAAACAAGTTTCGTTAAAGCATTTGATAAGCTACAAACAGATTGAATAATCATATGCATGTACCTAAGTTCTTGATAGTTTATACACCAACCAAGAAAAGACAAGATCATCAAAAGGAAACAAGCTATGAAGGCATCAAACAAACCTATATATAGATTAGCATACCTTAACGTGTTTACTAGAACATTCAGCATAAGGTTGTAATTCTGTGCCAAAATGCATACCAATGAAATATCACTAGTTCTATAAAGCATTGTAGGTACAAATATCCCAGTGGTGTGCAGCTTTACCTTTTATGAATTTAGTGTTAGATTTTCAATATTTAATAAGTTTAGGAAACAAAAGTGGAAAAAAATAGGTTTCGATTCCAAGATAGTAGGACCTATACAAGACACTAATTTACCATAATAAGATGTCTAATATATGCTATGAAGTATGAACAAAATACTCGCATATGGTTATGTAATCTAGGGTTAACTACAAAAATATACACAAACTTTCCTCAATTTTTCAATTATAACTCGAACTTTAAAAATTAGCAATAAAATGCTTAAATTTGTAATTTTTTTAATTCTAACCGACGTTAATCTCACCTTTTTCTTTATTGACGTGACACTGTCATATGTCAGGAGACCCTTATTAATCATACACGTCATCGTCATTAGAAGAGGTGAGCTATATTAATGAAACAAAATCGTTTGCAATAAAATGCTTAAATTTTTAATTTTTTCTAATTCTAACCTGAAGTTAGTCTCACCGTTTTCTTTATTGACGTGACATTGTCATATGTCAGGAGACCCTTATTAATCAAACAAGTCATCGTCATTAGAAGAGGTAAGTTATATTAATGAAACAACATCGTTTCTTTGTGATAATAAAACGACATCGTTCGAAGAACTCAAACTAGGGTTTGCAATTTGGATGCAATTCTGATAGATCTTCTAGGGATCTTCGGATGTCAAATGATCTTAATCATGGTTCTACTTCTAGGGATTTTGATTCGAGTTCGTAGACGTATGAGAATAGGCACAGCTTACCCCATCATCATGATGAGGTGATTGAAAATCAGAGAAGGTTACATGATATAGAGGCCATGTGAGATGTGCATGAGTTCTTTATTAATGAAATTGATGATTATAATGTGAACCGTGGGAGACATGAGCATTATAGGAACGAAGAGTCAGAATGCTAAGCAGTAAAAGAAGTAGAGAAGGTAGTTATGACTTTAATCTGACTATTTTAGTTATATTGATGATACCAAGCCTAACCCTTTTAGGGGGAAAGATCAGAATCTCCATTTGGATCAAATGAGGGTAGAGGAAGTGAGAGAAGGAAACCTGTCCAACTTGATGTATCTTTCAAGTCCAATTCCCTTGTAGCCAAGGCGATAATGACTCCTCCTAATTCTGGGCGGATTCCTTCTATAAATTTGACACCTAGGATGAGTAAAATTAGGGAAGGGCTGGTACTAACTAAGGATTTTTCAAGTTCATCACTTGCAAATTCCAATAATAGTGGCGAAAAGTTGGATAGTTTAACAGGTGTTCCAAATGATTGTACCCAGTTTTGGTGCGGCCAATGCTTTTCTTGGAAATGGTAGAGTTATGGGATCTTCAGAGGGTCTTGTTTCAGATAAAGGTGGAAATAATGTTTCAGGTGAACCGCCATCATTAATTATTCCAAGGAAAAAAAACACAGTAAAGAAAGTTATGAAGAAAGTTGCAAACCCAGAAGAATTTACGTCGTTTTATTATCTTAAAGAAACAACGTCGTTTCATTAATATAACTCTCTTCTCCTACTGAGGTTGACGTGTCTGATTAATAAAGGTCCCCTGACACGTGGTAGTGTCACATCAATAAAGATAACTGTGAGACTAACGTCGAGCTAAAATTGTTGAAAGTTTGAACATTTTATTGATATTTTTTAAAATTTGGGCTATAATTAACAAATTGAGGAAAGTTTAGGTTTTTTTTGTAATTAATCCTATAATCTAATAATGCATTTATTAGAAAAGATTTTTAAACGGGAAGACACAATATCCGTGATCTTTAACAAATTGGCACTTTTGGAATTTTTATACAAAGTTCACTATTATTCCAAATCACGAAAGGTAGAGGGAGGATGGAGTACCTGCCCATGATGAGATACAGCTAAAGTACAAGGTCGTTGAGACCAAGTTCAAAATCAATTTGTACAGGCAACACTACAAGGAGTTGTATCTTAATTGACTACCCCTGTGCAAGTTTTTGAAATATAAAGTGGAAGTTTGTCCCACATTGGGCTACTCCACCTATCACCAATTGGTTTTAGGATGGAACCTCACTTAGACTTGTATATGGTCTAACTTTCCTTCTGATGTGGGTCCGTAGGTCCATTGCAAATTCTAACACGAGTCTACGGGTATAAGAAAGACATGCGTCTTCCCCCTCCCTACCTCCATAAAAATATACTCAAAGGCTGACTTCAAAGAGAACATAACTAAAAACAACAGTCTAATTGCAGGCTAAATGGACTCTCTGGTTTACTAGTACTCCCTCCGTGTCCTGAAGAGTTCAACAACAATATTATCTACAATGAAACCTTAAAAATAAATAATCAATTTCTATTATCTAATAACTTGGACTAATAGGTTAAATTAATATCTTCAATAAATTAACAAGATAATACTTTTCTATAGTTATATGATACCATTCATACTATAAATTAATAATTTGATAAATTTATAGATCCCTGAGTATGATATTTTCTTAAAATGACCCTATCTTTTTTTCCTCAAAATTTAAATTTAGTTGGATCTTATCATCTCTAATTTTTATAAAAATTTTAAAATTAAATTTTCGATTCCAATTAAAAGCCATGATTTATTGCTGAAAACATAACAAGTTTATGGTTGATTAAATGAATGTTTACTGAATGTTAAAGACAATCTATAAATTAATAAGTTATTAATTTATCAACAAATTAATATGTTAGATTTTATCTGGTCCACACTACAACAAAGTTGATTTTTGGCTTAAAAAATGTAGCTAAATGTCTAAAACCCATTTCTTATAGTTATTTGTTACATTTCTGATTCGTTGCACAAAACATTGTCAAATCTCTGTAACTAAAAACTATAGGTGAAATTTTTAAAAATTGTAGACAAAAACTATTAGCTATAAAAAAAATCATAACTAAAAATTGAATCTTGGAGGGAAAAAATTTTGGTGACAAATGGCTGAAGACGAAAATAAAACTTAGTTAAATATTTTTAGCTACATTTCATATAACATAGTCAAATATTATTTGTTATGTTTTATACCACTCAGTCAAATATTATTTGTTATGTTTTTAATAATGTTGTGATATATTATTTGTTTCATTTTTAATCCATGATATTGAACAATATGTTTTGTATATAATGTATGATATATTTTTATTGTAAATTTATTATACAATTAAATTGAATAAAAATATTATTAATTCAAAATAACGAACATTGTATATATAAAATAATATAATATAAATTTCATTAAATTATACCAACAACAAAAAAGTTTCCTATACTCTTAATGACAACTTTAACAATTCTTATACATAAAACAATAAAAAAGATCAATTTACAAATTATAATGCTCAGATTACAAAAATATTATAGCATAACTTCAACTATTACTTAGTATTGTCCATCTCGATGAACCTATAATCATCTAAAAAGTTTAGTTCAAATCAACTAAAAATATTGTGAGTATTGATACAATAAGTATTTGGTTCTAATTAAAGCAAACATCATATTGAAACACAATTGAACTTTTCAAACTACAAACTGGCAGCGGCAGTCTATTGCTTTATAGTCAAGACATACTAGAGTTACGTATAGTAGGGTTACAACAGATTGGGTCAACTACTTACAATTGATAAGGGGGGTTAGTAGCGGGTAAACTACTTACAACTAGTAAGGAGGAGTAAATCACTTGATGCAGAATATACTAGGGAATCTGCTTAATATCCTTATTACATATAACTTTACCATTCATTATATAACATTTAATAGTTACATTTTCATCTACTTTGTAATCCCAAAAAAGTATTAAATTTAAATTATAGTAAATACAAAAATTGAAAGAAAAAAGTATAGGAGATAGAATTAATACCCTTCACTTTTCTTTTCATTTATATCATAATCTAAGCCAAGTAATTTTCTAAGTAACATATCATGTTTTGCTAATTTTGCTCAAGTTGCTCTTCCCTTGATTACTTTAGCTTGTAATGCAGCCTTAAGCTTGTTGTTTTCCTCTTGAAGGTGTTGAATGATTGTTTTATATGTTGAGGTTAAAACATTTAGCTTAGAGCTATAGCCAAGACCATTCATATAGCTAGAACATGTACCAAATACTATATCACAAATGTCTTTTGCACTGAGTTCATTCCCCTCAGACATAGAATTATCTAATAACTCTTGCATCTTATTCTAAAATTAAAAAAAGAGAGTCAATATTCAACCCAGATATTAGTACTTACTACTACATTAATAAATGAACTAAAATATTGAACAAATTTTTATACTTACATAGTTGTTTCCTGCTTCTAACACTTATCATTTGTCTTTCTTATAATGAGTGACTTTATATAGTGTAATCTTATCACACTCTCGTCTATGTAGTTCCTTCTCACTCTATTTTATGAAAAAAAAATACAAGGCACAATAAATAATGCAGTGTTTATTGATATAAGTATAACTTGCAATCAAAGATCTTACATATTCATTTTGGACAACTACAAATGACTTTGACCCTTAATTATGAGGTGTTTTTATTTTTTTGCTCTGCTAACCTTTGTCTTCTCACAATTTTCTTAAATAAAGAAAAAATGATAGCATAGTCGTTAAATCATTTAACAAGATTAATTGAAGCAAACACGAAGATAAAGAAAACAAATTTGAACTTTCGGGTCAGTCCATTAATCACATAAACTATTCAATTGTTTTTTAGGCATTCATTTGGGAACATATCTTTGTGCCTCCCCATCAGAAGGAAAATATTTATAATACTTTTGCAACTTGAAACGACGATCCCTACCCCTTTGTTTCAATAATGAAGTAACACAATTTGAAACATCTAAGTTCTTAATATCGACAATATTTGATTTCAACTGTGAACAATAAGTAAAAGTGTAATTAATCTTAAAATTATGGAAACAATATTGTATATAGTTAAATATTTTGAAAAATTACCACAACTTTATTCAAAGCATGTTAAGGACTTGAAGCATGTAATGATCTTAAAAAGAAAAACTATAAGGGAAAAGATGAAAGCTAAAGCTAAAAATGGAAGTTGGGAGCTTATTGATCTGTGAATAAAAGACATATAGGATGTAAATGTTTCTTACTATGAATCATAGGGCAAATAATTCGAAAGACTAAAATCTCAATTAGTAGCAAAAGGGTTCCCACAGACTTAAGAGATTACTAATAAATGTTTACACCTATGGCCAAGATGAATTTAATAAGAATTCTTCTATCATGTGTTACTAATCTTGTATGAGATCTTAATAATTTGACGTTAAAAATGCTTTCTATATGGTGAATTACAAGATGTTTATGGAAAATAACAAGCATAAAAAATCAAGATATAATTAACTAACCAAATTCAATAATAGAATTTAACAAAATTTAATAATAGAATAATGAATTATTGGAAAGAATTGATCTAGAGAAGTCTACCTTTACTATTAGCGCTTTGATAGGAAGGAAGCAAAAAGGTTATTGGAAAGAATTGGGGCTACTTGAAATTGAATAGAAGAATGATAATATCTGCGAAAGATCAAACAACCAAACTCAATAACACTAAATTCAGTAAGAATATGTTCTTTGAAACTACTTGTAGTAAGTGGTGACCAAGTGAAATCGAATTTCTTAATGTTTCGCCGGTTAGTTCTGGTAATAGTACATACGAAGTTGAAAAATGTTAAACTATATCACCTGTTGTAATCACTCTAACCACAAATACGGTAAGAAACATAACAACCCATTAACAAATTACACCATTATATTAAGTTTGAAATAACTTTCAAGCATAGAAAACAAATATAGGAGAGTCTTAGATTTAAGAAATGAATTCATCAACTACATAGATGTATGATTGAGCTCAAGTTTATGATATAAATTGGCTACACTTTTATAGCTTTTAATATATTTTTTGACTCTTAATTCTTGATTTTGTGCTTAAATTGGTCCCTTACTGTGAGCTTACATTTTATGCAATTTAATAGCAAAAAATTGTTACAAATTGACATTAATTGCATTATAAATTTTTCTAAGGACAATTGATACTGCAAATTGTTATTTTATATTGTAGGAGCCAAAGGAGTCAAAAGGAGTTAGATGAGTCAACATGAGGACGTGAGCTCCAGAACGTCCACCGCGGCGCACCAAGAAGAAAGCTCACCGCGGCATAAGTTAATTATCTCACCGTGGCGCACCATGAAGGAATATATTGTCGTGGCGTAAATTAATTATTTCGACGCGGCGAGTGATCGAGAAAGTGCACGCCGCGACGAACAGTCGAGTATCCGGACTAAATTTGGAAAATTCTCTCACTATTCCAACCTGACCCGCGACCCATCCTTTAAAAACTATGCCAAATTAGGTTAAAAGGAGAACTCATTCGGCAGAAAGTGAAGATATATCTCTCAGCCGACACCCGACGACCATTTTCCTCTCATCCGTGACCATCATCTGCCACCTCCAATTAATGTCATTGTCAACTCCACCTACTGTCGCTACTGCTACCATGGATGACATCGAAGCTTTTGCGGTTGTGGCAGTTTCTGGAGTCATGCACGCCTAGATCATCATTCCCTCTTGAAAATGTAGCAATGACTTAAGTTCACCGAGCTTCAAAGGGGAGTTATTTTACATTGTCAATGTTTAACTGCATTGTTGTAAATTTCTGAGTTAGGGTTTACGGCCGTCTAGTTAAATGAGCTTGGTTAGAGTTTAGTCAAGTGTTGAACGATGTCTTATGTTATGGATTTTCTAATATGTAGAACTTTGATGCTTAATATATGAAGTTTCATATATGTCTTTTTGGTGATTGTGTTAATCCTCTTTTATCTGCCTAGTTGTGTTTGATATTGAGATTATACTTGATCCAATTTGACCACTTGCATTAACTTGTCCATTTCACACACTAAGATGCATTTAACAAGGTTTTAAGAAATGGAGTTCATTGATTAAAATCTTGGACTTAAAGAGTTCTTTAAGATTCATCATTTGGAAACATAGTGACTTTTGCTCCCAAAAGATTTGTTTTGAACTATGATAGCCAAAGCTCGTTTTCAAGAGGATTTTATCAATTTGATTATCGTTTGAGTTTTTAAACTTTCTTTCTCAAAAATCCAAAAATATCTTTTATACACTTTTTTTCAATTAGTCAATTTAGTTAAGTTTTATCAAAGATCCAACCCCCCTATTTTATCAATTTAGTTTGCATTACTTGACAATTAGGCTAGCTTAGATCATTTTCACTAGGTTCCAATTAAGTGAGACGACCCGAGGTTGCGCTCTATATTGCAATCCTTGGAATAAAATTTTTGATTGGGTATCTAAGGGAGTAATCCAAAGACAAACGCGCGGATCAAATTGGCACCATTGCCAGGGAACCAAGCAATTGGTTTTCTTTAGGTTAGCCGTTGTCATTTTTAGTTGTCGTTGATAATAGGAACCTTTTCTTTTACATTTCATTTTGAATAGTTTTCTTTCATATTTGTCAATAGTATAGGTTTTTTATTTCTCTTTACATAGCATAAACTTTGAAAACACAAAAAAAAGCATGCTTTCACAGTTGGAATTTTTCGTATTTAGCATTGTTCCATACATACACACCTTCATACACACTTTTACACACCAAACACTCGCATCCTTCACATCTCACCTTTTAATTGATTTTGTGTGCTTGTGAGTTAATTTTGTTACAATTTCTTTTATTTGAATTGTTTCTGTGCATGACCATAGAACTAGACTTATTCCTTTCCAACCTGAAATTGAGAGACGCTTAAGGAAGCTTAGAAAATAGAGGAAAGGACAAAAGAGAAGTAAGGTAGTTGAGGAAGAGGAATCAAGTCAGCCGACTAGTGAAAGTGAGCCGAGAGAAAGAGTGATCATGGCTGAGAACCCAGCTTTTATTCAAAATCCCAACTTTCATGCTAACCAACCTAGAAATGGAGATAATGGAGGAAATGGTGAGCATGAGAGAGTAGGAGAGAATAATGGAAATTAAAGACAGAGAACCATTAGGGAAGCAGCAACCTATGATGTGAACTATGATCCATTTACTGCTGCTTGCCCTAATTTTGATGTTAATTTTGAAGTGAAAGGGTTATTGATTAATTGCCTACCTAAATTTCATGGCTTGGCAGGAGAGGATCCCTATATGCATTTACATTCTTTGTTTATGATCTGCCAAAGTATAAAGCCAATGGGAGCTTCCCTTGATCAAGTTTTATGGAAGGTTTTTCATTTGTCACTGGAAGGAAATGCCCAGGAGTGGTACATGAGTCTCCCGAGGCATGCGACAAATGCCTACCATAGCTGGGCAAATTTAAGGAAAGCTTTCTTGGAGAAGTATTTTCCAGCTTCTAGAACTTCATCGATGAGGAAGGAGAATTATTCCGCTAGGCAAGATTATGATGAATCCCTTTAAGATTACTAGAATCGCTTTTAGGATCTACTATCCAGGTGCCCACATGACCAGATACCGGATGAGCAGTTAGTGCAATACTTCTATGATGTGTTGAAGAGTCATGAGAAGGGTATGTTGGATACGGCATCGGGAGGTTCCTTGATTGATCTTATAGCTTCGGAAGCATGGGATTTGATTAAAAAGATGGCCCTGAATCACCGACAGTATAGTGTGAGGGATACCAGGGGAGTACATGAGTTAGGATCTTCAACATCTCAAGCTAAAAGAATGGAGAGTCTAGAATCTAAGGTTGACTAATTGGAAAATACAATCACGTCGCAATTATCTTTCATCACTGCCGAATTGAAGAACATGAATGTGCAGTGCCCATCATCTTCTATGGATCTTACCGCACCCAGTTGTGATACTTGTGGGTCGGTAATGCACATATCGAGTGTTTGCCCAGGTCGGTATAAATAGGTATCCACAGTGTACCCAGGAAGATCAAACCAGAAATGGCACCCTTACTCCAACACTTACAATAAGGGCTGGAAGGCCAATCCTAGATTTAGTTGGAGAAATGAAGAGGTCAGAGCTCCGAATAGATTTCAACAAGGAAGAGGAGCTGGTACTTCCACTAACCAGTTCCCAACCAACAACAAACTTTAACGGTTCCAGCCAAGGAGGACACCAATCAACTGCTACACAATATGATGACCTTGATAAAGGAAGAAAGGAATTCGAACAATAATCAATTCAATGCAATAGCCAATCTGATCCAACAGGATTCCTCTAAAACCGCTGCTTGGTTCAATGCTTTGGAGAAGAGAATGGAACAATGGGATACCAAAGTGGAAAATATCAACTCATATGTCACTCAGTTGTCTAACAACATGAGTGAGAACCAAGCAAAAAGTAGCAGAACAATTCCTTCTAACACTGTGATGAATCCAAAAAGCCTCAATGCAATTGCTCTCCGAAGTGGGAAACAAGTGAGATTCAATCATCAAGAAGAACAAGTATGTGATGAGGAAGTTAAGAGTGAAGAAGCGCCTCTGCCAAAGGATGAAATCAAGAAATCTGATAGTTTCAAGGAAGAATCATTGTTAAACGAAAGGAAGTCTACATCAAAGAACAAAGGAGCTACTTTAGAGAGTTTTAAGGAAAAGGCACCCTCACATGAGCATGGAGAATCAAGCAAGCATGAAGGCAAAGGTAAGGAAGTAAATCTTCAAGACCATCCTTTTCCTAATTCATATTTAATGAGCAAGCATATGACTGAAATTAAGCATGAAAATGATATAATTGATTTGTTTGGAAAAGTCAAAGTCATCGTTCCTTTGCTTGACTTAGTGAAAAGAGTTCCGACCTATGCTAAATATCTTAAGGACTTGTGTATAAACAAAATAGGAAGTTTAGGCCTAATGAGAGAATCCAAATGAGCTCAAATGTGTCAACCCTTTTCAAACCTCAAATATCTGCCAAGTGTCAAGACCCTGGATCTTTCACCATTCCATGCACAATAGGGAGAGTTACCATAGGAAGAGCCCTGTTAGATCTGGGGCAGCAATTAATGTGACGCCTAAGTCCATCTATCAATCATTAAGAGTTAAGAGTCTCAAGCCCACATCTGTTGTGTTACAACTGGCTGATAGATCATTTAGACATCCAGTGGGGATTATCGAAGATATCTTGGTTCAGGTCAAAGGTTTGGTTTTTTCAACTGATTTTTATGTGCTTAATATGTCTTCTGAAGTTGTGCAGGATACCTCCTTAATTCTCAGGCGACCCTTCTTGAGGACTGCTAGTACTATGATCGGAACATAAGATCATCATGGAGGTAGGAGATTAACAAGTAAGCTTTAATATGTATGAAGCTATGAAACACCTCCATGAGGACTATTCGCTCCTTGGAGTTAACATGCTTGACATTGTTGTTGATGATGCATGCATTGAATTTGAACGAGCAATGAATCCATTGGCTAATGATTTCTTGGAGAAAGAATTTGTTGCTGATGTTTCAGGTGAAGTACAAAGTACGGACGTTAACATGGAACTAGAAAGTGGTCAAGTTACCTCGCCACAACATGACTATGAGCCAAACGTCCCCCAGGAGCTGAAGGACCCACCTTAAGCAACAGGTTGTTTCTCTTCTTTCATTTATAATGTACTTTGGCTTATTGATTAAAGACAAGATGATATTGCTATGCATGAGTATGTTGATTAAGTGTGGGGGGAAAACTTAATTAGTAGGATTAGGTTTAGTTTTAGTCAAACTTAGGTTTAGTTGTTTCAATAATTCATCTTCCCTTTGAATTCTGAATTTTAGTGGATGCATGACACATCTTTAATGATAGAAAAAATTGGGGTAGATGGTGCATGACATTTTGTTTTGTATTGGTAGACTTGCATATGAGTTGAGTTCCGTTAGATTTTGTCTAGCCTTTTCTTTTGTTTTGTATTGGTAGACTTGCATATGAGTTGAGTGCCTCTCAAGCAAATTCGTCGTGGCGTGAATCAAATTTTTTGCCGCGGTGAATAGTTGTATGTAGGTCTTGCCGCGGCGTACTTTAATTCTTTTTCCAAGGCGAAGGCGTGAAATTTCCCTCGTGAAATTCCTCTTTTGCCCTTAATGTTCTTCTGACCTTTCTTCTTCCCTCTATCTTTTTCGTCATTTCCCTTCCCCTCCTTCTAAACCTACCGACCCCTTCTTCCTCCCTCACCTTCGTCTTTTTTTTTCATTTCATCTTCACCGCGGCTTATCCGAGTGAACTTGCACTGTTCTCCTTCGTGCTTAGTCTCCTTCAGCAAGTTCTTATACATCAACTGATTTCGCATCGTCATAACCCTCCTTCATAAGTTTTCTCTCCTTCATTCGGTTTTCATTCGCATTAGTTTCTGTCGATTAGGGTTAGTTTGCTGCGATGAAGGAACTTATTTCACCGCAGTGTGGCAGACTGCAATGTTTCGTCGCGACAAAGAAACTTATTTTGCTGCAGCATGGGAGTACAGTCTTTGCCTCGACGAGCTTTTTATCTTTTGTGATCCCTGTTTATTTTTGTTTTCTATAGGAGAATGCCTCGGACCAAAAACCCTTCCTGTAACTCTCACACTTCCTCCTCCAACTTCTCCCTATCCTCCGATTCATCCCAATCTTTCCATCCATCCCATCCTCCGCTCATTGCCCCCTCTAGCTGATTTTGACTATAACGACCTAGTCGAGAAAATCGACGCTAGGCTATTTATCAAGGAATGCCCTTTTCCTTTGACCCCTCACAATAATCCTTTCATCCGCCAACTTGTCTAGTCCCAACTCACCGACTTAGTTTAGCCTAGGGACCAAGGAAATGACAAATTTGTTCATCATTTCTACACTCATGCCTGCTTTCACAACACCTTGGAAATTAATTTTCGGGGTGTCACTGTCCCCACTGCTTTCACCACCGTCAGCATCCGAGAATATTATAACCTTCCTCCTATCCTCCGCTG
>JANKOD010000007.1:1156667-1173334 GCA_026284645.1 Erythroxylum acuminatum
TCACATTTGATCAAACTTAACATGCCTTATAACGATAATCATTTACGATAATGCACCAATGAATACATTAAGTAATTACACTTTACATATATTCACACAAGTTCCCCATTCACTAACATTCATAACTAACACATTGCTTATATCCTTTAGATCACATTTGTTTCCATAAGAACAAATTTATCCTTTGAACAAATCATATATTCCAACATTAGACACTTTGATATCAAACAACATCTTCCTTAGGTTATTACCTCAATTAACAACTCAAGACTTATTCAACCTTTAATCAGTTAATCTAACATCAAACTAGGTTCATTTTCAACCTTAATTAAGTTCAAATACACCATTATAAAGTGACTTAACCTTATGTGGTTCAACATAAGCCAAATACACAAGAATGAAAGAGCTTGGTGTTTCGGTAGTGAATGAACAAGGAGAAGAAGAATGACCAGCAAAAACACTTTTGCCTTAGCTGGATTCATTGATGCTAGGTGTCACTCTCATAACATGGCATATATCTCCATTGCATGCATCTCATTTGTCCACTCCTCAAGCTGCCAATTGTCACAATCCTGCTAGGCCATTTGTCATTTAATCAACGATGCCAAATATCATTCAATTATACTATCATTTGTCTTTTATTTATTTATGCCAAATGTCACTAAATGTATACGCTTGGTCACCCTAATTTCTATGTACCAACTTGTCTTGCCACTTGACAATTTTTTTTGTCCGAATGTAAATTTTAATACATCAATTTTCTAAAGGTAACAATTAATTCCAAGTTACTAATTATGGTTTAATGGACCATAGATTCAAGACAAATGCAATTTTCAATCATATCACTTATACCTTCATAGACATGTAATGTTTCTACTAGGGTGTAATCTGGGGACTTACAGAAATAATATATAACCTTAAAGATGCATATATGCCTAGTGAGTTACTCCTCTTATTATTAATTGGTTTTAGGATGGAATCTCATTTGGGTTTGTACGCATTCAATTTATTTGTGCTCAATCTTACAAAATTTAACATTACCCTATAAATAAACATGTTTTTGCACATATATATTCAACATTGAGTTAATGAGCAATTAATATAATTGTTGAATATTAGCTGCATGAGCGGAATGACTCTATTTATTATTAGTGAAGATCCCAAAAAGTCGTAAGCTGAACATGCACGGTTGAAATCAAACCCACTAACTAACATCAAGGTTTAAACATATTGGATGTGGACAGAGGATTAAGAGTTGGAAGTTTAAACAAAGTAGGGTTAATTATAAAAAACTCAAACTTTTGTCAATTTTTTAATTATAGCTCGAACTTTTAAAAATAGTAATAAAATACTTAAACTTTCAAAATTTTCAATACTAGCCTAAACTTGAAAAAGTAACAATAAAATGCTACAATTCTCAATTTTCTTTAATTTTAGAGCAATGTTATCAGTTATTTTCCTTATGCTTTTAGTCTTTTGTTTTTCGTTTGTTCTTCTAACATTTCAAACTATTTTCACATTACAGCATACTGTACCAATAAGTTTATTATTTTTAGTTCGTTCTCTTGATGCCCTTAATGTAAAGGCATTGGAGCTGCAAAAATCTGAAAATCGAAGGGTGAGGACATCAAGAAAACAAAATGAAAACGAAAGGAAAAAAAACTAAAATCAAAACGTAAAGTTATTGGGGTTGCGCAATCTAATTTAAGTCATTTTTAAACAACGAAGTCGTTTTAAGTATGTGATTAAATGACGTCATTTCATTAATTTTTATTTTTGTGTTAACTTTGATTGACGTGTATTAATAGTTAAGGTTTCTTAAACACGTGGCAAGTCACATCAACAAACTTAAAGGAAACATTAACGTCGAGCTAGAATAAAAAGAATTGAAAGTTTGAACATTTTATTATTACTTTTTGAAGTTCGGGTTAGAATTGAAAATTTTTGAAATTTTGAGCATTTTATTACTACATTTTAAATTTTGGGCTATAATTTAAAAATTGACAAAAATTTGAGCTTTTTTTAGTAATTAACTCAATAAAGTATTAACTATATGTTCAAGTTCAAAGCCTCCAACGCACTGTCTTCTTAATAAAAACTATCTTATACCATCAACAATTTGAAGAATTAGTCGTGATACATTAATTAGCTAGACGACCTCCCAAAGCATTTATTTTATTTTTTCATATAATTAATGATATAATCTAAACTAGGTGTAAGCCTTGAAGAATTTTCATCAATAATGCAACTCCCTAATCCTTTCAAAGTTTTGATATGCGCGCCTCTTTCCCTCTTCATCAAATACCCTATTACTAGCTTTCTGTAGAGAAATATTCTGAAGTTCAAGATATATTTTACTCTAATTTTATAACTAGAAGACGAACCTTTCGCAAAGTGAAGAGTCTTATACATTAAAACAACTCTTCTCGCAAAGCGGACGACACCTTTTTTTAAACTGAAGTAATATGCACAGAAAATCTAGTATGCAATCTCGAACAAATAACTAAAATGTTGAACTTTTACTTCTAGAAGCTGACTTTTTCACGAGGAGAAAACAAAATGTCCAAGGTCAAAGGACAAACTCTTCTGGATAAATTAAAAAGAAAAAGAAAAGTCAAATTTGGATGTATAGTCATATTGTTTAACATTTTTTTTAATATGTATAATGCTTGTAATATGCATTCCAATTAAGATCGTCAAATTTGACTGAGAACGTTAATGATTGATAATAACGTATATACCCCATTTTGTAGAAAACCCAATAATTCAACTAAGATGGCATATTGTGTGCTTAGAATATTTCCTTCTTTCCCTTTTACGGATGTGTTCGTTGACGAAACTCATTGAACACGTATAAATGTTGCTTATACCGACTGCTCTTCAATTCATTAGAACATGTGATTGAAAATGAAATCTTATTCTGAAAGATGATAATATTACAAATATGTAAATTTTCATTAAGAGTTAGCAAATAACTAGTTGTCTAAAATAAGAAACTTGAGTCGATGTTGATTTTATATCTATCTACATATATATCACGACACATATGCTTGATAGCGATAATGGTTTCGATTCGTTCATCAATATCGCATGTTTGAATATCGAGAGGGACAAACTGTTCTGGTTTTAGATAAAGGAAAGACTATAATGTTTATTTGAATCAATAAATCCCAGAAAAGTTCATGATATATAGACATTTCTCTTGTTAGATTCCCCTTTGTTGTAAATTTTCTGAGAGTTCGAGTTCTAACCTATATCTACTCTATGCCTGGTTCAGTCACTTAATGGTTGAAGAAGAACAGGTTCAAAGTTAGGCATCGTCACAAATGTACTAAACCTTCTAAACTTATGATGACATGCACATTATCTTTTAAACGAAAAATATGAAATTAAAGACTGGAAAATGCAATCTAACGAATTTGGCTGGGAGAGTATTCTCATATCTATCACCAAATATTGACAAACAAAGAGATCAACGTTTTCGTCTGACGAAAGAAGATCTCGTGCACACCAAAACTAGAAAACAAGAAGTAGCTCTCTACTGTTTGGTAACGACTTCGGCCAGCATGATTGGCAGTCGATAGGAACATATTACAGATAGCTGCTCATTGGAATAATGTTATCTAGTTCTCCAAGAAATGATTTCGAAAGTCTTACTGTAGGTAGTTGACCGTTCAAGCTACATCGTACACGGTAACTATTGAATATTGAGAATAGTTATGTGGCGAACAGAAGATACAATAATGAGATCCCGTTATCATATATCATCATGGCCTCTAGGTAGTTAATAAACGAAATGTACGCTAAAATAACTTTGTCCTCGTAACTTTTGGAGCTTGATGTAGCGTACGGAATCCTAAGGGGTGGGATTGGGGTATAGATACTTAGACAATTTGGCATTGTAAATGAAAAAGGATAAATTATACTGAATATTATGCTCCGCCAAAATTTTCAAGTATGTAGCTACCTTTAATCTTTGACATTATATATCTCAATCTTTTAATAGCTCAGCGACAGTAATAAAATTAATAAAAATAAGATGTAATTGCAGTAAGTCTCAATACAAGAAATTGGACATTTAGTGGAAGCTAAAGTGATAAAATAAACGGAGGTAAGACTGAAAATTTAGCCTTTTGCCTCATCATTTATTGAATAACATATGCCTTTATAGAGGCAAGCTTACAAATGAAAGGAGAATAAAAGGAATAGAGAAGCATCTAGAATAACAAGGCAATAATAAGGAGAATCACAAAGTAGTGGGTTGGAAGAGAAAAGGTGGGCCTTGTCCTGCTTAGCTGATGGATCCCAGATAAAAAACAGTTTGCTCAATAAAAGGGGTTCATGAATGTTTAGACGAGCTTAGAGCCCAACTATAAAACCAAAAAGTAGAAAACCCTAATCGCCAGAAGTGTCTCCATTGTCTTCCTCGTTTGAGAGTGTCGCGACTCTGAGTGAGTCTCTATAGGAGGACGATGAAGCTCCTGGTGTGTGTACTTTTGATAGGGCCCTGTAAGCTAGAGCATACACATCATGTATGCCCAGCTTAAGCAAGAGTGTCTCGAATGGGCCTCTGGACAACACTTTCGTGAAGATGTCGGCCAACAATGAGTGAGAAGCGACTGGGAGCAGGTGGACGACCAACAAGAGTGTCTCGAATGGGCCTCTAGACAACGCTTTCGTGAAGATGTCGGCCAACTGTGAGTGAGAAGCGACTGGGAGTAGGTGGACAACCCCTTCTTAGACCTTCGTACGTATAAGATGACAGTCAATCTCTATGTATTTGGTGCGTTCATGGAAGATGGGGTTTTCAACAATATGGATGGCTAATTTGTTGCCACAATAGAGGTAAGTTGCTCTTTTATGCGTAAAGCTGAAGTCTTTGAGTAGATAGACTAACCACAGAAGCTTGCAAGTTGTAGCAGCCAAGGCATAATACTCTGCCTATGAGGAACTGCGGGAAATAGTGGCTTACTTTTTTTATTTCCAAAAAATCAAGGCAGAACCAAGGAACATACAAAAACCAATGACCGATTTGCGAGACTCTGGACACGTTGTCTAGTCAGAGTTCGAGAAGGCTCGAAGGTGTGTTGAGGAGCTCTTTGAGAATAAAAGGCCCTAATCAGGCGCCTTTTTAAGGTACCTTAACACACAGTTGGCAGCTTATAGATGTTCCATAGTCGGCAGTTACAAAACTGGGATAACTGCTGGACAGGAAGGCTGATATCCGGCCTTATAATGGTAAGGTAAAGCAACTTTCCTATTATGCTCCGATATCTGTTGACGTCTCTGTAACGTTCACCAGAAGCTGTTAAGCACGTGTTTGGAGCCATAAGTGTTGGAGCAGGTTTATAGTGTAGAAAGTCAGAGTCCTCCAGGAGATCCAAGGTGTATCTTCATTGTGATAAATTAATGCCAATGAAGGATCACACCAGCTCTAGTCCGAGAAAAAACTTTGCTAGTCCAAGGTCCTTAATATGGAAGGTATCATTTAGAAACTTTTTCGTTGTTCAATTTAGTGAAAGATCGGTGCTTGCTAGAAGAACATCGTCTACATAAATCAGTAGAATGATAAACTGACAACCTTGTCATTTGGTGAACAAGGGATGATCAGAGACGGACTGGGAGAAGTAGTCAGAAATCAGTGCGGACGTCAGCTTAGCATGCTATTGACGACTGGCCTACTTGAGTCCATACATGCTTTGTTTAAGTTTGCAAGCCATCTTGGGATTAGGTAGGAAAAGACTAGGTGGAAGCTTCATGTAGACCTCTTAATGGAGGTCTCTGTGGAGGAATGCATTGTTGTTGTCCAGCTGGTGGAGATGCCAGCTTTGGGAGGCTATGAGAGTAAGTAAAACCTGAATTGTGGTGTGCTTTACCACTGGGGAGAAGGTTTCTGTGTAGTCCAACCCTACTTATTGTGTAAAGCCTCGTGCAACCAGTTTGCTCTTGCAGCGATGAAGGGAGCCATCCTGATTATATTTAAGCTTATGCACTCACTTGCAATCGATGGTGGTCTTGCCTGGTGGTAAGTAGATAAGGTCCCATGTTTGATTTTTTTTCCAAAGCTTGTAATTTTTCCTGTATTACATTCTGTCATTCGATGTGTTTTATTGCTTCAGTGTAATTGGAAAGGACTTTAGAAGTGTTAATGGCCACAGAGAAGGATTGTGCTGAGGGGATAGATGTTGGTAAGATAAGACAGACGAAACTATGTATGGTGATGTATTGGGTAGAGTAGGACATTCATAATCCCTTACATAGGAAGGCGGTTTTGAGTGTCTAGTAGGATGGTGTGGTTCAGTAGTGGGCAAAGGTAGGTTTGGTAGAAATTTATTTGAATCAGATAGGTTTGTAAGTGGTCATAACAGGGAGAGTTTGAAAAAGTAGGTAAGACTGGACTAGGGACAGAGGGGTTGGCAGAGGGTAGATGTTGGAAGGGAAAAGTGTCTTCATAAAACAACACTTCTCTAGATAGGAAGAATTGTCTTGTTTCCAAGTCCAATAACTTGTACCATTTGGTTCCTGTTGAAAAACCCAAGAAAACATATTTTCTTGCTCTGGTGTCTAGTTTGCCTCTGTTTGCTTCCTTAGTTGAGGCAAAACAAAGGCAACCGAACACTTTTAGGTGAGTAAGATTAGGATTAGTGCCAAACAAAATTGAATAAGGTGATTTATATGACAAGAGTGGCGAGTGAATTTGATTGATGAGAAAAACTACATGTAGAACACACTCTAACCAATATTTAGTAGGAAGATTTGCTTGCATTTTCAGAGCTCTTGTCACATATAAGATATGTTGGTGTTTCCTTTCTGCCCTCAGATTTTGCTAGGGGGTCTCTATGCATATGGTTTCATGTAGAATTCCATTCGTGAAGAAGAAAACAATCATTAAAAATTCAGCCCCTTGATCGCTTCTAATTCATTTTATCTTTTTTACAAATTGCCTTTCCACATAGGCAAAAAATTTTCTAATTAAGTCCCTAGTTTCGAATTTGTGCTTCATTAAATGTACCTAGGTCATACGGCTATGGTCATCTACTATGGTTAAGAAGAATCTGTGTCCATAAATAGATGCAGTAAAGTAAGGTCCCCATATGTCAACATGGATGATATCAAAGCAAGCAAAAGCCATAGAAGTACTCAAACTGAAAGGTAAACGTTTCTATTTTGAAAAATGACATAGATCGCATTATGTAACATGCTAGAAAGGAATACTGAATCTATAGAAGACAATAGTTTCAATCTGGAGTTGGACAAATATCCTAATCTATGATGCCAAATGTGGCTTGATTGAGAGAAGGCTGTGTTGACTTGATATATGGGTCCTAGGTAATAAAGTCCATCAAGTTGTTTAGCAAAACCAATCGTCTTTGGGGTTTGGTATCCTGAATGTCACAAGAGCGATTGGTAAAGGTTAGTTTGCAAAGAGAGGACTTTGTAAGTTGATTGGTAGAAATGAGATTAAGTGAGAAGATAGGAACATAGGGAGCATTAGTCAATACTAGACCAAATGGATGAAGGTAAACGTGGTTTGATAAGTGAGTATGTACCTTTATCATCTTTTGTGAGTGTATTTACTTATGGTACCAAAACCGGACTAGTTATAGGAGCTTTTCCATTGTGCAGTAATTCCTTCAGTTTGTATTACTCTTCCTGAGTCAGGTTGTAGTTACCACTCGGTTATGTGCTTTCTTTCTGATCTTCTGAGGTACAGAGGGTGTTGTCTGAAAAGTTGTCGAGGTGCATTTCAACTTGGTTCGCAACTCTGAATATGGACCTGTAGGCATCTTTGGATTGGTAAGTAGTTGATTTATTGTTGTTGATTGCAAAGATGGGAGGAAATCCGTGTTTCCTGAAACACTTATCTTTCATATGCCCTAGGAGCCCACAGTAATTGCATATATGTTTCTTTGTTGACTAAAATGTTTTTCTTGTATATGTCTTGATATAGAATACTTGAGATTCTTGACTTTTTTAATGAGTGACATTGTGAGAATAAGAGGAAATTAGTTGTCTCTCATGTTGTGCTACCATATAGAAAACTTTCTTAATGGCAAGTAATGGTTCTATCAACATAATCTGAGATTGTACCATAGTATAGGAGTTATTTAAGCCTTTCAGAAACTGTATAACATTGTCATTCTCTTGGTATGACTTGCTGATAGCCTAGACATCACATGTGCATTGAGGTTGACACCTACATTGGGGTAGTGGTCTTAGGTTGGAAAACTCGTCCTAGAGCATTTTAAGGTTTGTATAGTAGTCGGATACTGAGAGGTTTCCCTGCTTTAGGGAATAAATTTCTTCTTGAAGGTTTGAAAAACAAAAAGAGTATGCTTGAGCGAATATGTCTTGTAGGTCCTTCCATACCTCAGCAGCAGAATCTAGCTAAATAACACTTTGGGCAATAGAATCACTTACAGAACGCATTAACCATGATATCACCATTGTATTGCATCATTTCCAATAGGCATATATAGGGTCATTTCTATTTGGCATAATGATACTACCATCAATGGATCTCAATTTATTTTTTGATAACAGTGTCATTCTCATTAACCTAGACCATGAATGGTAATTGGGTCTGGTCAATGGAGAGGACACTAGGATAAGAGATGGATTTTCATTAGGATGAAGATAATATGGGGAAGTTGGGTGGTCTTTTGGTCTAATATGATTTTGATTTTGATTACCAGTGATACTGGCGTAAGATGACCCTCCCGATGTATTGAAGATGAAGAGGACCAAAAGGCAAAAGGTGCACAACGACCAAAAGAAGAAGTAAAAGAAGGCAAGAAGAATAAAAAGGGCTTAAAGGCTCAAAAAACTAAAAGTAGCTGTCGAGATGGATAGCCATTCTGGCTGAATGTAGGTAAGCTCTGATACCATGATAAAATAAAGAGGTAAGACTGAAATTTAAACTTTTACCTCATCGTTTATTGAACAACAATTGCCTTTATATAGGCAAGCTTACAAATGAAAAGAAAATAAAAGGAATAGAGAAGCATCTAGAATAACAAGGCAATAATAAGGAGAATCACAAAGCAGTGGGTTGGAAGAGAAAAGGTGGGCTTTGTCTTGCTTAGCTTATGGATCCCAGATAAAAGCATCCTGCTAAGTAAAAGGGGTCCATGAATGTTTGGACGAGCTCAGAGCCCAGTTGTAAAACCAAAAAGCAGAAACCATGGGAGGACGATGAAGCTCCTGGTATGTGTACTTTTGATATAAAGTTGTCACTAAAAGCATGAATTTTGATCACTATTAATTTCTGTGATGATTTTTTTCAAATGATCACTTATCGTCATAAATATCTCCGTTATTAATGAAATAGTGACCATATTTAAAAAGTTGTCACAATTACTTATGGTTTTTGTGATCACTGTTTTTGCCACTGAAATCGTTTGCATAAGTGAAAATTGTATTATCACAATAACATTATTCATTTGTGATGATAGTGCTGACAAAAAAGATATTAGTAGTGATATATAAAAAATGTCACAAATATTAATAGTGATACATCGAAAACTTCACAAACACTATTATATTGTGACAACATTTTCACATTAAAATTATATAAAATTGTGATAAGAATATTATAACTTAAGTAAGTCTTGTTTGTGAAAGATATTTCGTCATTAATATTATCATTTGATATAGGCAAATTATGTTGTCACATGTATTATTATTATTAGTGAGAAAAATATAGTCACTAATACTTTTATTAACGGTGTCAATAAATTTTCATCAAAAATTTAAAATTTATACCGTACAACAATCTTGTCACTATTATGTTCACTATTGTTAGAAATAAAATTTCGAACATAATAATTATTTTGAAACTCATAGTATACCTACACAAGAAACAAAATTAAACACTAAAACTAAGATTTCTTTGTCCGCCAAACTTAAAACTCAAAGAAAATAATCAAACTCAAAGTCTTAGAGATTATCCTTCAAAGCTCACTACATTTATGACATGAATCAAGGCAACTACGAATTAGTACCCTGCAAAGCAAACAAAAAATTTAATTAGAATATAAAATATTAATTTAATAATAAATTATTATAATACAACAGTAAATTATTAATTATATTTACGTTATTAGTTGGAGTACTTGGTGAAGACAGAGAAAATAACATGCTAGGAATTGTTCACAATAATATAATTAATAAAAATAAGGTGTAATTGCAATAAGTCTTTTTAGCCATTTTTTAGTTTGGCTTTCAAAAATTTCAAATTATCAAATATGTTCCCATATTTAATTTGTTAATTTTAAAGAACCTTTTAATTGAAGTATAACATAAGAACAAAATTGGGGACATATTTGATAATTTGAAAAAAAATGACAATATTAAATAGCTGGAAATTGACAATATTATTTCCAGTTATTTAAAACTGGGGACATATTTGATAATTTGAAAAAAATTGAAGTATAATATGGGGGCATATTTGAAAATAACTGAGGATATATTATACTTCAAACATAAGAAAAATGACATTATTAAATAAGTGCAAATAAGAAAAAGAACTCAAATATTTCTCAGAGAAAATGAAAGAAGTTCAAGCTCCTTTTGTAACCTTTTTCTATTTACAGAAAAAGATACTAGAGCTTCTTTTTTTTATTAAAATTAAACTTCTTAAAACTAAAATATAACTCTGATTATAATTAATTTTAATTAAATTAAATATCTCATATTTCATTCCTAAAATTTCTCAAACTTACAATTATATTAAAAGTAATTTACATTATTTTTCTTTTAAACTGCTCTCTTATATGTGACGTATTAAGTTTCTAAATATTAGGAATGTTAATACGCATTGGATAATGAAAGATCATGATGGATGCTCCAATTAGATATAGAGTATGGAATTAGTGTCTACTCTTGTAAATTCAATACGTTTGTTTTTACCAATTTGTTTGTAATTAGTATTTGAAAATATCTCTCCAAATCTCAATTCACTCTGACTAGAAAATTCCTTAAATCATTATTAATCAAGAATAGTGGAACATTCTTCCTATTTACTTTTGAGTGATGAATCATTTATTCACTTACTCATCTATCTCCATATGGTTCATACTATATAAAAATACTATTAGCTAAGCTATCCTAAATAGAATATATTATGAGTTGCATCAAAATATTGTAATTCTCACGTGAGATATTTTGGTAATCTTATATATATGATCAATTATAAAACTATCATAATAAGAAAATAAATAGACACATAAGTACTATTATATTTGAGATCCCCATAATTAGGCCATTTTAGTGAATTTATACTCTAACAAGCACACAAACATTTGCTTAAGTATCTCTATACTTTAATTTATAAGATCAATTGCTTTCTTCACATAAAAGAAACAAAATATATCTTAGTTTTATCATTCCACAACATCATGTCGTCGTGAAATTACAACTAGGAATAATATACAAACTTCAACAATCAATAACAACAACCCAACAAAAGTCCTATTGATACACATAGTTTGAGGAAGTTTAATAATACGTAACCTTACCCCTAACTAATATAGATGTTGTATTTGATAACATAAATCCTAATTAAATATCATAATTATAATCTTATTATAATTTTAATTACACGGTAATTATTTCAAGGATTTTTCTCTTAGTATTAACATCATGTATAATTAACCAAAAAACATAAAGATAAATAGTGCCTTTAATTAATAATGTCATAAATTTATAACCAACTGATTGACTATAGGGTATACTCTCACAATCTCCCATTTACACTAAGCTAATTGCTTAAATATATTATACCATATCCCCGTATTATGATCATACTACTACTAGGACAATGATTTAATAAGAGAATCCTATAGGAATCTCTATGATTTATTATCTTCTCCGCTTCTTTCTTTTTTTATTTTGTAACTTTTTTTTACATATTTCCTTTATACACCAACTTATAGTTACTATAACTACAAATAAGTTTGGTTTAATTCATTTATCATATAAAACAAAATAAGCTATTATTCATGGCTATTCTTCTTCAACATAGGATCCAAATACAATTACCACTTTCCATGGAAATGGTACAAAACTTCTTAAAATTTTCCTCTTGAAGTATACCAAGACTATTTAGTCATCAAAATTAAAAAGTTAGCCTAATGAATATGAAGACTTATTTTCCCCATCCATATTATTTATTTCAAAATATAGACGAAAGTAATTGATTATATATACACACACATAAATGTTATTTACATATAAAGCTTGAATCTCGAGGGAGCTCCAGTGACAAGAGGGAATGACAGGCATTACTCTATATCGAACAACTTCAATAATATTAAGGAGAGTTAGAGCGACAATTGGAGCCCAAACTTTAACAGCATGCAGCTCTTATTGTACTGTCACCGGAGACGGTGGCGGCAGCGGCGGAGACGGGTTGCAAAATTCGAGGGTTAAGGTCTTCGACCGTGATCTCAAGCGAAAACAAGTAAAACCTACCTTTCTTTTCCTAATATTCTCAGTGGGTAATACAAAGTTGCTTTCTTTTTCTTTTTTTTTTAAATAATATTTTTGGGTTTGGTTGAATAACTCGATATAAATGAGTCAAGAGAATTTATTTGCACTTTTGTGTGTGAGGATGTTGGCATTGGCATTGTGAGTTTTGGCGTGACTGTTCTAAGCTTTTGGTGGCAGCGTGATAGAGCAGCGTGGTTGATGAATTCCAAGGATCCGTTGATGGATGCCGTTGCTGAGAACTTGTTGGACCGGTTGGAGGTAGATCTCTTTTGTCTAAAACTTATTTAAAGTTTTCATTTTGCCCTTGATGTGGAGGCTTCTTGGCTCCTGCAAGTTGAACAAGTTTCCTGTTTATAGAACTTATTATTAATTTCATACGACTGTAAAGAGAGATGGTGGAAGCAGCTAAAAATAGGCTTCTCTAATCTTTTTTTCTTTTTTCTTTTCCTTCTGAGAGAATCTGATTTGACATTTAGCATTCTGCAATTCATTGAGGTTTAAATGAAAATTGAGGACTTTTAACCGACCTTTTCAAGTTTGAATTATGTCAAAATTACATGCCTGCAAAGGAATAAGATTGTTCAAGTATCCAGGTTACTCAAAAGTTTTTAACTTCATGTTCTCAATTTGGGGTGTTCTTGCCTTCTGTAGGATTGTAAGAAAGCATTTCCCACAACATTATGCTTGGGAGGTTCTTTAGAAGCCATCCAGCGGTTATTATGTGGTCGAGGTTAGAGTTTAGTCTGATGCAGTTTTTCGTGATTAAATGTGTTGAGTTAATCTGAAGTTGTGTTATGAATCTTCTTATCGTTCTTTAGTTTTCCTTTTGACAATTGACAACTTATCTACTAAGTAGGTATATTCTGAATTGATTGCAGTTTAGTCATTAAGCTTTTCAAAATTGATGTGCACGAATTAGTGACATAATCAGTAAACATTTGATTCTAGTGAAAATTTGAATCAGTAGGAGTTAAAAACTGAACAAAACTGTTATATGAAGATTTGAGCGACTTTAACTCTCTGTGCTCTTAGCAGTATTGTAGTAGGTGATGGCCTTACTGGACCAGGAGCTAAAAGAAAGTTGGTATTAGGCGCAGTACCTCTTGAACTAAGAATGAGTCATCTTTATTGAGGTGTTTGATTCTGGTGTTTGGATATTGCCTAGTGTGATATTGAAGATGCTAGAGGGGAGTGACTCAATCAATGCTTTTCTTTTCCTCAGTTCAAAGGCAGCTCAATGCTAATTTAAACATGAAAAGTTATATTTATTGAATAAAAAGAGAAAGCCGTATTCTTTTGGAGATTATGTGGATTGTTTGTTAGAATTAGATCTTCTTCTGCCTTCAACCACTAGTGCTATTTAACAAAGTAGAAACAACGTCTTGCTCAATATCTGTGTTGATATCTTTCTTTGCAACATTTCTTTAACTTATGTTCACTCTCTCAAATGTGTGTGTGTGTCTATATACATATATATATATATATCATTTAACAGAGAAGATTGACCTTTTCAGCTGTCCATTGTCTGGAGCTAATGCTATATAACATCATTCTCAGGATCCATTGAGAAGCTTATAATGATGGACATGTCATGTGACATGATTAACAAATGTAGACATGCTCATCGAAATATGGTCAACAGGATGGAGACATCCTTTGTGGTTGGTGATGAAGAGTTCCTGCCTGTAAAAGAAAGGTTTGCCTACTTTTCATTTAATTCTTTTGAGGTTTAGTTGCTATGTATTTTTGGTCTAAGTTGCTGAGTTTGTATATATGCATTTGAAGTTCTCTAGATCTAGTAATTAGCAGCCTGGGACTCCATTGGACAAATGATTTACCAGGGGCCATGATACAGGTATCCACTTCTTTGAGCATCTGAATCAAATATGATAGTGTATGTGACAGAATTTGGTGAAGCGTATGAAAGAAATGTATGATCTAGGAATAGCCAATTAAACTACTAATTTTAAACTTCTTATTTTCTGTCTCATTCTGACTCTATTATTTAAATGACACACTTATTCTTCTTCTGAACTAATGGCAGTGTAAACTAGCACTGAAGCCAGATGGGCTATTTCTAGCGGCCATTCTTGGGGGAGAAACCTTAAAGTTGTTTATTTTTATTGCCTTTTCGTTTCAGTTTTCTTTCTTTTTTTCTCCTTTTATTCCTTATTTCAAGTTCTATTGTGCTATGGTATAATCACATTTATTAATGTCGTTGCTTTCTAATTGTAATTAGGGAGCTGAGAATAGCATGCACTTTGGCTCAACTAGAGCGTGAAGGGGGAATTAGTCCTTGTATCTCACCTATGGCACAAGTATGCTTGCATGGAATTGCCATAATTTTATTTCTTGAGAATATATGCCGTATATGATCACCTGGGATATTGCTTCACTTAAGTTCAGAAGATTTGGCTCAAAGTAGACGATAATGAACCAAAAATTATTTTATTTTTCAGGTCCGTGATGCAGGCAATCTTTTGACCAGGGCAGGTTTCACACTTCCTGCTGTGGATGTTGACGAATATGTAGTTAGGTACAAAAATGGTGAGAAGATTTATGTTGCAAATATTAAATGTTGCTTTGCTCACTGAGGCTCTTAAGATCCATGCCAAATGAGGCTGTCTGTTTCCGTGTATGATTTGAGTAGATTTTTGTTATCCATAAAATTTTTGGAGTAACGGAGTGATTAATATCTGAATATAAAATGAGGCATTTTATGTTAATTGAATTGATCATTTATCATCAGCCTCTACATGAAGTCTTAAAACTGTTTTTAAAAATTTTTCACACCAATGTTCTTGTAATTGCGTCTTTACTCAATGGTTCTTCCACTGTTCTGATTGGCAGGTAAGTGGTTGCTTATACTACTTTCACTTTGCTGGCTTTTGTTTCTGCTTGTCACTTTGTAAGTCATTTTTTGTTCTCAGTTGGTGTTGATGTTTGTATTCTGTTCTGTTTCATACTCTTTTGGAGTCCTTACTAACTGGCAAGCTATGAAGATATCGCTTCTAGCCCCCAAAGTAAGGGGGAGTACAGATGGCAATTTTTGTTCTCCAAGTCCGAGCTCGGCCTGAAGCATTGTATTATCAAGTTAAATGATGTTTTTAAATTTTAAAGTAAAAATTCATTATTATACCACTCTGGTGCCTAGAATGGTTTCATTATGCATACTTATTTTGAAGCAGATATATTGATGAACTTTGTCATTAAGCTAGTTTTTTTAATTAGCTACTGCTGAAAGTTTAGGTGGTTAAGATAGTATCTTTTTGTATTATAGTCTTAAAATGGTTGATCAACTAACAATTCTTTTCTTTAGGTCCTCTGTCTTGGTCAATGTTCTCTCAAGTCTCAACCTCTAAAGTCATGATTTCTTGACTGATCTTTTTTTACATGTTTTTCTCTTCCTCTTTGACTGTGTTTTAGCCCTGGAGCTGATAGAGCATTTACGTGCAATGGGTGAAAGTAATGCTCTTCTGCAAAGGAACACTGTATGACTTCTGATGGTTAAAGTTTTTAGTTTTACAATTCATCCTTACGCAAAGTTTCATTTTGCTGTTTAATCGATTCTACTAATTATGAATGAAAGCAGATACTAAAGAGAGAGACAGCCCTTGCAACAGCAGCAATCTATGATTCAATGTTTGCTGCAGAAGATGGAACCATCCCTGCAACATTTCAGGTGAGCTTTCCGGAAAGCTAAAAAGTTATGTTTGATGAGAAGACACCTATTTGTGCGGGAAAAAAATTTTCATTTATTTGACAGAACAACTTCTGTATCTGAGTAACCAGGTTATTTACATGACGGGTTGGAGAGAGCATCCCTCACAACAGAAGGCCAAAAGAAGGGGATCTGCCACCGTATCCTTTGAGGATATCCAAAAGCAATTTGGTGGTGCCGATTGACTTTCAACTCACTATCCTTCGATACCATCCTGTACCATTTTGGAAAATAAGTCAACCCTGCAGGCGATGGGAGGACAGATCCTTTTGGATTGGGGATGGCTGAGAGCAAAGGTGTTATGTGTTTAGTATTGAACAAGCAGTTTCTTACATTGCTTGCATTACTTTTAAAAGGGGGGTTAAAATATTTTAAATTTTATAAAAAACTAACCAAAATTTTTATATATGGCAGATGATAATCTCAGTAAATTTGCGACCTACTTCCCGTTCGA
>JANKOD010000007.1:1228158-1241803 GCA_026284645.1 Erythroxylum acuminatum
TCACATGGAATGAGGTGACCCAAAATAGAAATGGCAGTAGCATTGCAAGAGAATTCATGTTTCTGTTCTAACGAGGACATGAGTTTGGTTTGTTGAAGTCCTCGCTAAGTTATAGACGTGGTACCATTTACACTATATGTTATTATATTATAAAATATCATATTATATTAAAAACTTAAAAAATATCACTCGATAACAATTTACATGTCATATAGCCTATAATTATTAGAACATTCATCAGTTAGATATCTAGGTCGACTTTCCTCAATGATTATTTAAAGAAAGAATCATTTGAGAATTAGGATGAAACTCAATGGGCTGGCCCATTGGCTAATTTCTAACATAATTCTAGATCTGAATAATTCAACCTTAGACTTAATTAAAAAATATTATTTTATATTTTTAATTTTCAAACATGTAATGCCGCCATGTCACAATCTAGTAAGTTGTTTATGTTCAGAATGACGTCAGAATCAACGGTTTATGTTCGGAACGATATCAGACATCATTTTCAATATAGTTAATGTCAGCATCACAAAGGGTGAACTTCATTGGAATAACCAGACGATAGCAAAATTGCCATAGATATATTATCTTAGATATATAATATCTTATATGTTATTAAATCATTTTTTTTTGCTTTCAGTTCACATATGACACGTTAGAATATACATGAGAATTTGTCTTTTAATGTGATATTGCTTAATAAAAATAAATTATGTAGGACCTATCATAGGTGTCCTATATAAGATTATCCCAACCTTTCCTACTCACATTTTTGTGCAATTTTAGATTTATAATCATATTCCTTATTTCTCAATCTTTTAAATTAAATTAACTTACTTTTCTACAATGTTTTATGGGAATAAATCATTCATAATCTTTTAGTAATATTCTAAATACAAAATATTGACTTAATTTATTAAACTTGTAACTAAGAGAAAATAGTATCTAAATTCAAGTTCACATAGTCTAAAAAATGCTCACATAATATAAGTTGAGAATATGACTTATAATATTCTTATTGGTCAACTATTCACACATGGTATAATTTATGTGTTAATGTATTGAGTCCTTTTTTACCGGAACATATATCTTATCTTATAATACTGTATAGTTCAAACATACCTAATACCTAAATTAAGTTCACTTATTTACTCATTCAATTCATCTTTCACTTGTTATTTATGTAAATGAATTTGTAGATTTAGATATCTTTTTTATTTACTAAATTCAAAGGTAATTGATCATCATCAATTAGTATATACGCAATTTCGCAATAACACCGCCCTATTTAAGAAAAACATATTTATGTTTGACAAACACTTGTTATGCATTTTACTCTTCACATCCAATAAGAAAATTTACTTATTTATTTTAGTCTTTAATTGTGTTATGCAATCAATTTGTTGAGTTATGGGACAACAATTTTGTGTCTTTATTTTTATGCTAGTTATGTTATTTTAATTGAAATTTTGTTATGATTATTAAATTTTTTAATTAAATCATCTTGACTATTGTCTCTTAACTAGTTGCTTTGCTAATTGTAGTAGAAAATGTATAATGAAATAATGTGCTTTCATCACTTTATGCTATTATTTATTTAGTTCCATGTATGGAACTCGCCCAAAAC
The DNA here is from genome assembly GCA_026284645.1 of Erythroxylum acuminatum. Classification (NCBI taxonomy): domain Eukaryota; kingdom Viridiplantae; phylum Streptophyta; class Magnoliopsida; order Malpighiales; family Erythroxylaceae; genus Erythroxylum; species Erythroxylum acuminatum. The sequence goes on from JANKOD010000007.1 coordinate 1,229,792, forward strand.
AAAGGTAGCAAATTAGGCATTTATAATAACTCGGGGGTTGATTGGTTCATATAGAGAAATGATAATACAAATGAGAAAGAATATTATAATAAGGAATTAGAATGAATATAATTATTATAATTATGATGATTGGTTAAGAGAAATGAATGATTATCATTGCCATTGATAGTTGTTAGTTTGTTAAAAATATTGAGAAATAAATATTTGTTATATTTTACTTAATTAATTAATTAATTATATTTTAATGAATTTGGAACTGTGTCACTTTTTAAATAGAATTTCGCTGGGTCTATAACTCATTTTTTTCTAAAATTCTAAAAGGGTTATTTATATTGAAAGTTAGGTACATATGTATTAAAAATGGCCAGCTAATAATTTCATTTTACCTTTATCAATAGGTCGCTTAAAGAGTTTTTAATACATCAGTGGTGTTCTACTTTTCTCTAATATTATGTTTACAATAGTGTATAAAAGATGATTAGTTTACCGATATCTACATATTTTCCCTATTTTTTATTTATATATTCTTATTTATACGTATTTATTTATTTATATTTATTATTATCCTTTATGTCTATTTTTATTTTTATTTTTATTTTTATTTTATTCTTTATCTTGTTCTATCTTTAATCTATTACTTGTTTTTATTACCTTTTTATACTTTTATTTGTAAGTATTTATTTATTTTTACTTATACTTATATTTATATTTATTATTATTATCTTTGATGCCTATTTTTATTTTTGTCATTACTTTTATTATTTAATATGTATATTTTATTACTCTTTACAATTTATTTTTATTTTTTCTGTGGGTCTATCGGAAATAGTCTCTCTACCAGTTAAGAGTGAGGTCGCATGCTTCTAGACCTCCCCAAACTTCACATCCCAATGGGACTTCTATTAGGATGTTGTTGTTATTGTTTTCCCTATTTTGTTAATTATTTCTTAGTAATGTTACCAGTGTAGTAGCACACTGCCATGTAGTGAAGACAATTGCCATTTATGAACTGCGTGAGGTTAATGATTGTTTTTTTATTAGTTATAAATATTTTACAGTACTAGAGTAGTAGCATTATGTTTGTAGGGTACTGTATACTTCTCTTTGCTTCCATTATTTTTCTATGTGCTTTTATGTATGCTTATATTTAAGTGCCAATGAGATTACCTTGTAAGTACTAAGGGTTATTTTAATTTTTTTAGCCTTTTATTTTAAAGATGTTTAATTTTGAGTTTCATTATGATGAAGTTCTAAGGAAAGATAGGCAATGAGAGTATATTGGTTGCAAGATCAAGATGAAAAAATATGACTATTAAGATAATTAACACGTTCCTATTAAAGAGTATTGCAAAGGATACATGCATATGGTCAATTCCATTTATTACAAGTAAGGCCATGAGTCTTTTAATCAAAGAAGATAACTTGTGATATACAATGATAAGGACATGTTGGAGATGTTTAACACAATGAAGGAAATGAATTACTCACTTGTTCATCTATATTATGATCGTAGTTATGAAGAACTATCCATTGATGGTGAAGAAGTAGACTCTAATGATAAGATTCAAAAAGTTTATGTTGAAGTGAAGGATGAACCAAATTTTGATTTTTTTTTATAATCCAAAGAAGTGATTCTTTGGTGATGACATTTCATGTAGCCTCAAGAATAATTGCATGATAGAGTTTAGAAGAGAAAATTTGCTAGTTGTTATCATTTTTGACAATATTATTAATGAGATTTGGAGTAGAATGAGGTTTAGTGCTCATAGCACTAGATGTGTTGTATTATAAACTAATTCTCATTGGATGGAGAGTGATTATGAGAACAACAATGAAGAAATATCAATTCCAATTACAAGTAATGATGACTTGTTTAAAATAGTTATTAGATAAAGATAGATTATGATTTACTTTTATTATGATTTCTGTATCTTTCTCTTCTAGTTTTGTTGTTATGAACATGTTTAGTGCTAAATAATTTTGTAGGTATTTAGATAGTTAAAACTTTATGGTTATTTTTGTATGAAATGAATTAGTTTAATTTATAAAATGAGATATATTACTGCGAGCCATCTTTATTAGTCTTAATACAAATTTATTCTTGTTGGAATTTAAATATGATTTTAATTATCTTGTATACGACTCAAGAGGGCTTACTTGTGAATGGATTATGGCTTAGGTAGACTAGGTTAAATACAGTGCTAGAGAAAGATTTGCATATTCGTTTTAGTGTTGGGGTGAAATCTTTTATAGGAGTTTATAATGTCATATATCTAAATGGGTGTTAACATAGACAAAGATACAAGTTAACCAACTAGATAACAGATGACTATGAATTAAGAGAGTACAATTTCAATATCTAGGAGGTCCTATCGATTCAAAAAATATATTTGTTGTAAGTTAATTATCATGAAATTTATCATGAAATCAAAAGTACTACTAGAGGAAGTATTCATCTAGAAATAGTTATTTGATTTTATTCTCTTCTCATTAATTTGTTTAACATTTATTTCCTGGGTTATTGCCAAAATCAATATTAGTTTTTGTTTTATTTTATGATCTATTATTATCAAAATCTTTAAAAACAACTTTTATTTATTACCCTTAGACTATTTAATAGTTTTAATCTTTTCTATCCATATAGCTTCCTCATGGGATGAACACGCTACTTACCAACAATAGGTATACTTGCTTGAGTTAATGAGGAATAGATCTAAAATAGGAAAATTTTGGTAATGTTAATAATATATAACCTATCCACACAATCACTAAGTTTTTGATGATGTTATCGAGGAAGCAACCAATTTTATGAAACCTATTTAATATTTTTCTAGTCTTATATAGTTTTTCTTACTTTACTTTGTTTGATTTCTTTTTATTATTTTTATTTTCTTAATTTTCTTTATACCTTGTTTTTATTATTTTTATTTATTTATGTTTCTTTTGTTTTCAGGAGTAATTATGGTGTATGAAAAAAAGGCAAAAGTTTGTATTTCTTGAAGAAGACCCCAAACTTGACAAAACTTTTATTCTGAATTAAAGAGAGTAGATCAAGCCATTATAAAGATTTGTTGGAATTACCCCCTAAAAGGATGGAAGCAAAAAGGAGAACTATGATATAGTGTGCTATATAATCACTCATTGGAACATAATTAAGCATTGTGAGCCAAAACTATATGCTCACTATTTTGAGATTAAGCGCAACAGATTTCAAATAATTTAATATAATGTACAATTTGATGGATTACTTTATGAGTACCCCATTTCACATATTGCTAGACTTTTTGGAGATATGTGATACATTCAACATTAATGGAGAAACTAAAGATTCCATCATGTGAAAGTTATTTCCATTCATATTGAGGGATCAAATAAAATAGTGGTTGAACGTATTACTAGCTAGATTAATAAAAAGTTGGGGGTTTAGATTTGCAGAGAAGTTCATTATCAAATAATTTACACCATCTAATAAAAAACAAAACTAAAGAAAGATATCTCTTCTTTTTAGCAATTAGAAAATGTAGGTCTATGTGAGATATGGGATAGATAAAAAGATATGCATTTTAGGGTAAAACTTGAAATTATAGGTGGTAAATACAACTATGATATCTAATGAATAAAAGGGCAAGTTACTACAAGTGCTATAAGAGCATAAAAGTTCTTTAGTTTGAAAATTATTCAATACAATTTATAAAATTTTGATATAGGAAGGAAATAAAACTTTTATTGCAACCATAAATAAGATTAAATCAAAACATAAGAAATGCTATAAAAGCAAAGGTTGTAAGATTACCTGATTTAGGTGTGATCTATCTTATTTTTGATAATTCATGGATAATCCATATGTAGGTTGCACCAAAGAAAAGAGAAATGATAGTTTCTCCATATAAGAAGAATGATTTGGTCTTAATAAGATATGTTAGTAGATGGATAGTATGTATCAAGTATAAGAAATTAAGTGATGAAACACAAAAGGACCTTTTTTCTTTCCTTTCATTAATCGAATGTTGAAGTAATCTTAGGGTATATGTATTACTGCTTCTTAGATGGGTATTGAAGGTAATTTCAAATCCCAGTTCCTTTAGAGGATCAAGAAAAATCAATATTTACCTACCAATATAAAACATCCACTTATCATAGGATGCCATTGAGAATATGCAATACACTAACAACATTTTAAATGTTCATAACGAAAAATTTAGAGGAAATAATTGAAGAGTTAATATAATTATTTATAGTTAATTTTAAGTGTTGACTCTCATGATAGATGCATCCTGGTAAATGGTTACTGAACTATGTTTTTATGCCTATATTGAATGAGTTTTGCTTGTTATTTGAGAGTTTTACGATGTTTTATGGCATTTATTTTATTTCAAATGTGTTTTCAGGTCTTAATTGCCTTCAAGGATCAAAAAGAGAAGAAATAGAGGGAAACCATGGCATAAAGCAGAAGAATGGGATCTATTTTGGAGGCACACACCTGTGTGAGTAACATATCTGACTATGTAAAGAGATTGTGTGAGGGATTGTAAATGTGTAAAGCTTAAAGAAGTCTTTTTTGTTTGTGTGTAGATACATGCCCTTATAAGTAACATACACAACTATATCCCTTGCCTATGTATGCTACTGAGAACAAGTAAAGTCTAATATTGAAGTGTTTTTGAGATACATGGTCACTTACATGACTATGTGACTGATAATGTATAATCTAGAAGCCCCGTGATATAAAAGGCAATTATGAAGAGGGGATGAGAAAAAAAGCGATTAAAGTTAGAAGTTATAGTTAAAGTTACAGTTGAAGACATAATTTTGAATATGGGACGGCGAAAATATGATGATTACTTTAAGACATCCAATATAGAGCAACCTTTCATCAAGGATTCAAGAGGATTTCTTTAGAGAAAAGGGGGGATATACATATTTATAGATTCTTTTCTTTCTAATTATTCTTTAGAACATTTAATGTTTGTTTCATTTTCTATGCTTAGGAGCTAAGTTTGATTAGTTCCCAGATAGGATGAAAACTAAGGTACGATGAATATTTTAATTGATCCTTTATTTAATGTAATTTAATTGATTCATTCATTGAGATCTGATTATGGTTTTCCGATGTATGTATATTTTGGTTAATTAACCTCAATAATCCGCAAGTGCACGGGTCATTCTCATAGTACTTAAGGTGTTGATCCCACAAGGAGAGATAATCTAGTCCTAAAATCTAAGGCCAAAACAAATCGCATAAATTCAAATGTCATGAAACTAAAATAAGACTGCAATTCAATAAAGCAATTTAATTCCATAATCAATCATGAAAATATTAGCAAATTAGCAATTGCAACGCACACTCAAGAATCAACCTAAGGAACTACCAATTGAGAGAAGGGGGTTTTACCTATCTTCAATGCTAACCTAATCAATTATGAATGACTGGATTATTGGTTCTAAACAATCCTAGGGTTGATTACTCTTTCTCGAGTTATAATCATTAACCCTAATTTATAAACCCTAATTAAATTATGGAAGTAGCAATTTCTCAATTAGTAACCTATCCAAAACTCTAATTAGATCTGAAGTTGTCGAATAAGCTATCTGAAACTATTGCAAGATCTCATTCTGTATAATTTACCGATTTGATTTAATTCTCGTTCTATTAAACCGCTTAACTCTCATTAGCCTAATTTAATTATTTTTCACTCAATTCAACATCTTAGTTTATCACTAAATTATGCAATTGTAGAAATTAAATCATAATAAATCTAATAAAACGTAAACAGTCAAATTTCATTAAATCAAAACTAAAACCCCAAAGGTGAGTTTAGAACATCTTCAACATCCACAAATCCTATCATCAACTATTATTCTAATTCTATACAATAATAAAATTGAAAATAATAGGAAATTCTAAATTGAAATGACGACGTGAGGCAGTGATGCTGGGAAACTCCTAATCTGGGAAGTACATTGTGTTGGCTTCTTCTTCACTTCTCCTTCCTTCTTCTCTTCCTCAATCTCTTAATAATTCTCTCTAGGGGTTCTGTCCAAAGTAGTTAATGCAAAAGCTCTTTCTTTTTTGTCCTTCTTGTTTTATTTATGTTCTTTTATGTTTAGGGTTGAACTAGGGTTTTTTTCGAAAGGTCCAAAAATTCCTCAAAACGTGAAGTTTGGAAGTGGCTGCATGTTTACCCGATGCAAGCCGCGATCGTGGCCTATTTTTAAGCCTTCTGTTATGATCGTGACTTTTAGGCTATGATTATGGGCCAACTCTGGTGCTTCTATCACAATCGTGGCCTATTGGGCCATTGTTTCAACCCGAATGTCTCTGAAACTTCTCCATTTTTTGATGTTGACCCTGAAATAATAACAAACACATCAAGGTACCTCAAAAACCTAATATTTAAGCTCAAAGACCTGTACTGACCCATAAAATGCAAATAATTAACAAACTAATACAATTCTATCCTAAACACATACTGAATGATTAAATTAATAGCTAAACACATATCAAACTATGCCTTAAAACATGATACAATTTACACTTATCAACATTCCCACTCTTAAACGTTTGCTTGTCCTCAAGCAAACAAAAACAATCAAACAAATCAAGGAAAAACAAATCAAACATATGCAATAATGAGATAATGGCTTCAACTTAGTGAAACATATTTAACTATAAACACAATCCTTAAAGTCATTCTAACTTATTAATAAACGAAATCTGCATCTAAGCACCTTGGAATAAATATACAAACTAATCAAAATTTTAATGTTAAGTCTATTTACCTCTATCACTTACACACACACATTGATAATCATTCAGTCAAAACAAAAATGTAGCTATTCCTCGATAGGTTTTCATAAAAAATCAAGCTACTAACAAGTTTGGTAGGTTTTTATTTGAAAACAATCTTTTTTGTTGATTTTTCTGTAAGGACATAACTCTAGTCTTTTTACGCAGAGGCAAACATTTATGATGAATATCGATCAGGATGCTCAACTAAGTTATGCTATTATTAAGCTGCTTGGGTGGAATGTCATTATAGTCTTTTTGCGCGAAGGCACACATTTGTATTACGTGTCGATCCAGTTACTTAGCTGCATCACAATCTCAACTATTTACTAGCTCTATTCATAACCCAAAGGCCAGTAGAATAGTTATTTTAGTTAAAATTTATACAACTTTTTTCTTTTCTTGTTTCCTTTTTTAATATAAATTTTTTCCTACTTTATTACTTTAGCTAATCATTCGCATGAAAATGTACTAATAATGCCACTTATTTGATTGACCAAAATTATAAATGAGCATGGAAAATTCTTAGGGTGAATGGACAAACATCGTATCCTAATTAACCTACATATTTAGCCCTAAGTAAGTTAGGTCACTAATTTCACAAGCTAATAAATCTTGGTAACCTAAAGGGTTATGTTTAGGGCTACATCTATCCCCTTAAGTCCTAGCCATTGATGCATTCACACAATTCACATCATATAACCTAAACAAACTATCATACATATTGTCCTTAATGTGAGAAGGGTACACAAACAAACCAGGGGAAATAAAACACAATATAAAAATATAGAAAGAAAGTACTTACAAAAATGAAAAGAAAAGGGTTAGAACACGAAACCGTGAAGGTGACTGAGGTAGTAATGGTGTCAGAGATGGAGATCAAATGTGTTTAATGCTGAGCTGACTTTCCTATCATATAATTGATTCAAAGAGAGTAAGAGAGTTAGTAATCTCAGATCATTTCAAATCATTAAATTTTTATTTTTGAAAATTGAAACAAATCTAACTACGCATCAATTTAAACTTAACTACCAAACATGCTAATTTATGGTTATTAGCTTGACCTTATATCATTGGAAACTTAGCCGGAATCAATTATGAGCAGCTTGCTTCCACCCTTGTTGTTTAACATCAGTTTTGTAGCCTGTAAGTAAGATATAAATTGCAAAATGATCAGAAAGACAATATTGATAAAGTTGAGAAAACCAATTAATTTCAGTAATGTTCTTTTCATTAACAAACTGTTAATAAAATGGGGAATAACAAAACTCCCTAAATCTTTCATTGTTTGTCCTGTAAGAAGGTGAGTTGCTCTCTTTCTTCCTTAATTACCCTCGTCTCCTCTACTTCTTTCGCTTCACGACCAAAGACTTTCATAGCTTCTTTAAACTCGATGTTTGTTGTCATCTGTTCTTCATCCTTTTGTTCTTTAGAAGATTCAAACACATCAATTATCCTGAATGAGCTACTATCCTTCAGATTCTGTAATACATCATTCATGTTGAGTGTCACTTAGTCATCATTAATCAGAAGCATAAGGTTCTTTCCATAGACATCCACCCAAGATTCTTCGATGTTCAAATATGGTATATCAAGAACTGGTGAATAAAATGAAGAGTTGGCATTCTTTTCTTCATCCTCTTTCTTCGTCTCTTGGTCTTCAATAAGGTAGGCCTCAACTTGGTGTTCCACTGGTTCTTTTAGCTCTTCCCTATTCTTAAATATGATAGCCTCATATTGCTCTCGTTGATGTAATTTCATATTTCTCAGAGAGTCTTCCACACTTCTATTACAAAATTCAGAAGAAAGTTGTCTTATTTGAATCTCCCGATTGTGAATAGAAGTGGCATGATTTTCCATTACTTGATCAAAGTGCTCTTCCAGTATCTTCTACTTCTCTTCCATATCTGTGAGCTTATCTATGATTTTGTCCAATTTTCAATCGCGTGAATTGGACTCATCTTATTGAAATTCAGATAGGTCTTAATGTCCCATATGAGTACTTGCATTATTGGACTAATAGAAATCTGGGTGGTTTTGCCATCCTGTAGTGTACATATTCCAATAAGGATCCTAAAATCTAAGGCAAAAACAAATCGCATAAGGTTTTACTTATCTTTAACGCTAACCTAACGAATTATGAATTACTGGATTATTGGTTCTAGACGATCCTAAGGTTGATTACTCTCTCTCAAGTTATAACCATTAACCATAATTTATAAACTTTAATTAAATTATGAAAGTTACAATTTCTTAATTAACAACCTATCCAAAACCCTAATTAGATCTGAAGTTGTCTAATAAACTATCAGAAAAAATTGCACGATCTCTCTTCACACAATTTACCGATTTGATTTAATTCTTATTCTATTAAATTGCCTAACTCTCGTTAGCCAATTTAATTAATTTTCACTCGATTCACCCTCTTAGTTTATCACCAAATTATGCAATTGTAGAAATTAAATCACAATAAATCTAATAAAACATAAACAATAAAATTTCATTAAATCAAAAATAAAACCTCAAAGGTGATTTTAGAACATCTTCAACATCTACAAATCCTATCATCAACTGTCATTCCAATTCTATATAATAATAAAATTGAAAATAATAGGAAATACAAAATTGAACAGACGATAGGAGGCAACAACATTGAGAAACTCCTGATCTGAGAAGTACGTCGAGTCGACTTCTTCTCCACTTTTCTCTTCTTTATTCTCTTCCTCGATGTCTCACCAATTATTTCTAGGGTTTCCCTCCAAAGTGGTTGAAGCAAAAGCTTCTTCTTTATGTTCTTCTTGTTCTATTTATGTTTTTTTTGTGTTTAGGGTTGAACTAGGGTTTTATTGGAGTTTGAAAGGTCCAAAAATCTCTCAAAACGTGAAGTTTAGGAGTGGTTGCGCGTCTCTCGACGCAGGCCACTACCGTGGCCCTTTAGACCACGATCGTGAGCCAATTCTAGTCCTTCTATTACAATCGTGGCCTATTCTTCTATGATCATGGGTTGTTGTTTTGGCTTGAATGTCTCCGAAACTTCTCCGTTCCTCGATGTTGACCCTGATTTCAAATGATTAAGATTGATAAATCCTCTTGTATGAATAGATCTACCATAACTAGTAGGAGCTGCATGTAAACTAGAGTTAAGTCAACATAAATTCTCTAGATTAGGGTCAAACATAATAGAGAAATTCACAAATTGAGCAATGCAATCTTATAGGTTTTGACCAAAAAAAGGTTTTACTTAATCAACCAATGATTAGTTGTTAATAGTATTAAGAAAGATATTAATATAAGATAGGAATTTCCATGGTCTACTAATTGAATTATATAACAAAGGGTAATACTTAAGAGATCTTAGGGGATTCATTACCTAGGTACTAACTATTTGATATTGGAATAATCTTTATGTTATATTTGTTTTGATTCATTATTATGTTAAATTCTAGTTTATATTAGTTTTAAACTAAGTTGTCATATTATTCAATGGTTATATAATAGACACATACGACATATTCAAGGAGAAGATAAGGAAGTGCCCATATTATGGTTTATTATTATGGATGCAGATACAAAGCTTCTATAATGGGCTAAATCTAATGATGAGGCAGATATTAGATTTAGCGACTTGGGGTACTCTAAACAACAAACTGATCAAATGATGAGGTAGATAATAGATTTAGCAATTTGGGGTACTCCAAACAACAAAATGTCAAAAGCAGCTTAGGGCCTCATTAAAGACATGTTGATGAATAATTCTTATAGCAAACCAATAAGAGTATATGATGTAGATGTAATTATAGCACTGATGAACCATGTTGAAGCACTAAGTTGGAAGATCGATGGATTAACTATAAGTAATTATTTATTCCAAACAATGCAATGTGAAGTGTGCAGGCTGGGACAGCTTGGTCAAGATTGCATGATACTATAACTTGAGCATAGGTATTATATGGAGAATGTTCTTAGACCTTAGAATAATCCATATAGAAATATATATAATTTGGGATGGAGGAACCGCCTAAATTTCTCTTGGGGGAATTAAAGGCAGTTAAGGAACAACCCTCCACTTGGATTCCAGTAATACCCACTTTAAGAAAAAAATGTCAAGTTTAAAGGACATTATTTCAAAAATTCTTCAACATTCAAAGGCAAGATTTCAATCCATAGAGATGTGTCATTGAGCAATCAAGAGGCTTCTATACGTAACTTGAAAACTTAGATCGACTAATTTACCAAGTTAATTTTTGAAAGACCACAAGGGAGTTTGCCTAGCACCAAAGACAAATCCTAAATAACATATCACCCTTAGAAGTGCAAAAGAGTTGCATGGGGAAAACAAAACCTAAAAAAAGAAAGAAAGTAACACCAGGAGTCAAGAGGAAGTTGAAGGTGAAGAGCACCTTTAAAAGTGATGAAAATTTGGCCTACCATCCTTTATCCTGCCGAAGTGAAGAAAGATCGAAAGGATGAGTAGTTTGGTAAATTTCTTAGACTCTTTAAATAACTCTAAATTAACTTACCCTTGTTGAAGCTTTTACAACCAAAGTATTCGAAATTTTAAAAAAGTTACTAGCGAAAAAAAAGGAAGTTGGAGGAGTTAGTGTTTGTGACATTAAGTGGAAGGTGCTCAACGATTCTTCAAAGCAAGCTTTAAAGATCCAAGGAGTTTTACTATCCTTTATCAAATCGATAGCTTAAAAAGATACTTTAGCCGACCTAGAGGTTGGTATTAATATGAGCAGAGTCACGAGTCCGGCAGCCATACATGGTTCTGGCCATGTCAAATAAGAGAAAACAACTCGCATAAGAACATATTATGTTGAAACCATTGATTGACTTGGAAAGTTGAGAAATAAAAAACTCATTCCGCAATAGTTGATATATTTTTTATGTCACTCAGAATACAAGCGTCCTTTCAAAGCCACCGGCGTTAGGACAAACATGGTGTTGAATTGACATAAGAATACAAGCTTATTTAGTACGTTCGTCATGGTATCCACTATGCTGGCAAAGGCGGAATACTTTGTTCATTTCTAAAATAATTAGTGGGATCAACTGCAGTTTTCACTCGCACCAACTTACGGAAATTATTTTTGAAGTACTTAACACCCCAAATTCTTGCTTTCTCGTAGCTTGTGTGGCCTGGGAGGTTTGTTCCTAGATCCAGATCTCTATAATTGACATATGCTCTCCGAGGATTCTTTGAAGCAAAAGGAGTCATGTAG
>JANKOD010000007.1:1241903-1260229 GCA_026284645.1 Erythroxylum acuminatum
ACTAAACACTTAACTTTCTAGCTCTCAGATAACTTCACTCTCACAACACTACTTACTTTTAACAAAGTTTCTTAAGCAACTTATTAAGTGACACTTGTCACTTTCCTAAGGCTTAACTCTAACTAAGTTTCTTTTGAACTAGCTCCTTTAATCTCATCTTTACAATATAACTATCTCCAATCATCATTAATTCTTATTCCTATTTTCCATAAATTTCCATAATTCTCTATAAATTCTGAAAATAAAATCCAAAATTCAAAAATATTTCAAATCCACTAATCAATAAAATTTCCAATGGAAATAAATTCCAAATTCACAAATTTCCCAAAAATCACAACTCTGTCTAATTATACCTAGAAAATGTCAATGAATGCATGCGTAGTCATATGAATGTGCAAAAATGTGCATGTCACACTTAACTTATGCATGACATAAAATTTTCCTAATTTCTCAGTGATTTCTCATAACTCGCTATTTTAGCCTTAACATAGGTAATTGGATGTTACAATATACTTCTCATTTTACTTCTATTATTCTATTTGCTTTTATGTATGCTTATATTTAAGTGCCAATGAGATTACCTTGTAAGTGCTAAGGGTTATTTTAATTTTTTTAGCCTTTTATTTTAAAGATGTTTAATTTTGAGTTTCATTGTGATGAAGTTTTAAGGAAAGATAGACAATGAGAGTATATTGGTTGCAAGATCAAGATGAAAAAAATATAACTGTTAAGATAATTAACACGTTACTATTAAAGAGTATTGAAAAGGATACATGCATATGGTCAATTCCATTTATTACAAGTATGGCCATGAGTCTTTTAATCAAAAAAGATAATTTGTGCTATACAATGACAAGGACATGTTGGAGATGTTTAACACAATGAAGGAAATGAATGACTCACTTGTTCATCTATATTATGATCGTAGTTATGAAGAACTATCCATTCATGGTGAAGAAGTAGACTCTAATGATAAGATTCAAAAAGTTTATGTTAAAGAAGTGAATGATGAACTGAATTTTGATTTTTTTCCTATCCAAAGGAGTGATTCTTTGGTGATGACATTTCATGTAGCCTCTTGATTGGTGATGAAGAATAATTGCATGATAGAGTTGAGAAGAGAAAATTGGCTAGTGGTTATGTTGGAACCCGATCTCAGAACCCGATCTCAACCAAAAAAGAGAATCGGAAACGAAAAACTTAACAAAACCGAAGTGGCCAAACAGAATCGGAACAAAGCGGAAACGAAAGAAACTTACGGAAGCGAAAGAACGGATGCAATCAAAAGTGAAAAACAAAATGGATCAAACAAATTTCCAACCTCCGACATCCACAAACAAAACTTTAGAAAACTATCGCGTTGGAAACCTTAAGACTAAACCAACCCGGTCTAAACCGATCCGAAAAATCCGATATATTTTTTTTCATTCTAATTCATTCCTTACACATTCTTATACAAGCAAAACACTTTCCCACTTGGAAATTTATTCTCAATCAGAACTTTTTTTTTCAAAACCTATCATAACTCAAAACTTATATTCCTTCTCTTTAATACACAAACCAGTAACACCCAATTCAACAAAAATTGGGCAGCATAACGGCTGTATTTCATCCAGCCCAAAACCTGCAAAGGTCTCAAATACACTTCAGTAATCACAACCAACTCTAACAACCATCCGTACACTTCATCGGAACTCCTGTCCGGAAACCCAAACGCAAATAAACGCAATGCTAGGCCTAACACTTCAATAATTCTCATTCATCAATATCATCAATCTCATCCATAATTTAATTTCATTCATATTCATCTCAAAATACTGTATCAATTCATAAATCAATCCAAACTCAATCTAATAATCTTCGTATATTAAAACCATACACAAAATTGTACTTCAACTCAAACGTAAATCCCGCATGTACTTACACAATCCAATTGCATAATCATACATAAACTCCCATCAATACATAAATGCAAAATTCCTTTACATTCGAAATAACTACGCTACAATTTTAATGGCTTTCTAAGCCATGAACAAAACCCAAAACTACAAACCGAAATTTCACACAAATACAGAACGAACAAAATCGAACGACATCTTGACTTTCCTTCATCCAATCTCCTGCTCGAAACCTGGAGATGAGGATGAAAGGTGGGGTGAGCTTGACAGCTCAGTGGGTAACACATTTATAAATTGAAACATAAACAAAAATTAAACGCTACAAAACCTTGAGGTCTTGGGTTCGAGTGCTAGAAACTCCCCAAGACCAAAGAGGACAATATTGATTTGTGTTGGATGCCGCGGTATCACCCGCAAACACACGTCGAGAGTATCACCACCAAACACCTACGGGTGGGATGTGGGGTCCAACATTAAAAAGGCGTACGCCAAGGGTATCACCCCCAAACACCTACGGGTGGGGTGTGGAGTCCAACAGGTTATCATTTTTTACAATATTATTTATGAGATTTGGAGTAGAATGAGGTTTAGTGCTCATAACACTAAATGTGTTGTATCATAAACTACTTCTCATTGGATGGAGAGTGATTATAAGAAGAACAATGAAGAAAAATCAATTCCAATTACAAGTAATGATGACTTGTTTTAAAATAGTTATTGGATAAAGATAGACTATGATTCACTTTTATTATGATTTCTCTATCTTTGTCTTCTAGTTTTGTTGTTATGAACATGTTTAGTGCTAAATAATTTTTTACGTATTTAGATAGTTAAAACTTTATGGTTATTTTTGTATGAAATGATTTAATTTAATTTATAAAATGAGATATATTACTGCGAGCCATTTTTATTAGTCTTATTACAAATTTATTCTTGTTGGAATTTAAATATGATTTTAATTCACTTGTATACGACTTAAGAGGGCTTACTTGTGAATGGATTATGGCTTTGGTAGACTAGGTTGAATACAGTGCTCGAGAAAGATTAGCATAGTTGTTTTAGTGTTGGGTGAAATCTTTTATGGGAGTCTATAATGTCATATATCTAAATGGGTGTTAACATAGACAAAAATACGAGTTAACCAACTAGATAACAGATGACTATGAATTAAGAGAGTACAATTTCAATATCTAGGAGGTCCTATCGATTCAAAAAATATATTTGTTGTAAGTTAATTATCATGAAATTTATCATGAAATCAAAAGTACTACTAGGGGAAGTATTCATCTAGAAATAGTTATTTGATTTTATTCTCTTCTCATTAATTGGCTTAACATTTATTTCCTGGGTTATTGTCAAAATCAATACTAGTTTTTGTTTTATTTTATGATCTATTATTATCAAAATCTTTAAAAATAACTTTCTATTTATTACCCTTAAACTATTTAATAGTTTTAATCTTTTCTATCCATACAGCTTCCTCATGGGATGAACACTCTACTTACCATCAATCGGTATACTTGCCTAAGTTAATGAGGAATAGATCTAAAATAGGAAAATTTTGGTAGTGTTAATAATATATAAACCATGCACACAATCACCAAGTTTTTGACGATGTTATCGAGGAAGCAACCAATTTTATGAAATCTATTTAATATTTTTCTAGTCTTATATGGTTTTTCTTACTTTACTTTGTTTAATTTCTTTCTATTATTTTTATTTTTCTGAATTTTCTTTATACCTTGTTTTTATTATTTTTATTATTTTTTGTTTTTTTGTTTTTAGGAGTAATTATGGTGTTTGAAAAGAAGGCAAAAGTTTGTATTTCTTGAAGAAGATCCCAAACTTGACAAAACTTTTACTCTGAATTAAAGAGAGTAGATCAGGCCATTATAAAGATTCACTGAAATTACCCCCTAAAAGGAAGGAAGAAAAAAGGAGAACTATGATATAGTGTGCTATATAATCACTCATTGGAACATAATTAAACATTGTAAGCTAAAACTAGATGCTCACTATTTTGAGATTAAGCCCAGCAGAATTAAAATATTAATATAATGTACAATTTGATGGATTACTTTATGAGTATCCCATTTTACATATTGCTAGACTTTTTGGAGATATGTGACAAATTCAACATTAATGGAGAAACTGAAGATTCCATCAGGTGAAAGTTATTTCCATTCATATTGAGGGATCAAACAAAATAGTGATTGAACGTATTACTAGCTAGATTAATAAAAAGTTGGGAGGGGGGTGTTAGATTTGCAGAGAAGATCATTATCAAATCATTTACACCATCTAAAAAACAAAACTAAAAAAAGATATCTCTTCTTTTTAGCAATTAGAAAATGTAGGTCTATGTGAGATATGGGATAGATAAAAAGATATGCTAGGAAGTGTCCATATCATTGTCTTCCCATATAGATGCAAGTCCAAACTTTCTATGTTAGCATGGATGATCACATGATGAAAATGATAGATGTTGCAGCATATGAGACAATAAATAATCAAACCCCTAAAGTAGTCTCAGAATACATAGAAGAGATGATAATGAATAATTACCAGTAGCGATTAAGCATTACAAAAATAACCGAATAAGAGGAATTCAAAATTTAGATGTCATGACTACTAAGAACCCATATGAAACTAATAGTAAGGAAACTTAATAACACGAACTTACAATGTCTAGTAGTTTAGTTATAAGTTATAAATTCGATTGGGGAGGACATCAAGGAACTATAAACAAGATAGAATTCCTACAATTGAATAAATAAAGCAAGATGATTTTATAAGAAATATCTAGGGACAAAACTAACCCTAATAATATGATGCATAATTTAGGATAGAGAAATTGTTAGACTTTCTCATGGAACAAGTAATCGGCTTAAAGACTATATGAATAATTGTTTCCACAAGTACATTAAAGGGAGAAGAACCAAGACTTAAAAGAATTATTGAGGGATTTTATACTAAGAAAATCTTCCTGAATGCAGAACTATAAGGTCTCAATAATATCTAAACGGTACAATTAATGGAAGCTATCAATAAACAACATCAAAGAACACCATCTAATGAGATTATGCCTATGCCTAAGGAATATTCTCAAGTGGTCACCCTAAAGAATGGAAAGAAAATAAGAAATAAAACAAAGAGTGAGATTGATAAAAGGGTGCCCAAACTAGGAAGTAAGCAAAAGGATGAGATAAAACTAGATGAATGAATAAGGGAACGTCAATCAAGAATTCCTTACCTAATAAAGCTAAAATAAGAAAAGATAAGCAGATAGTTTAGTAAATTCCTTAAAAAAATTTAGCATCTTCACATTGGCATTCCTTTTATTGAAGCTCTTTTCTAGATTTCTTAATTTGCTAAGTTTCTTGAGGGGATTCTCATTAACAAAAAGAAGATGCAGGAGTTATAAAATATTACATAAGAATGCTCATTTATCCTTTGAAACAATTATCACAAAAGTTGAAATATCTAGGGAGGTTTACAATCTCTGTATCTTTGATAATTTATCTGTTAATAAGGTATTTACTAATTTAAGTGCTAGTATCAATTTGACACCTAATTTTATTTTTGATAAATTAAAATTACATTAACTTAAACCAATTAGGATTAGCTTGCAACTAACCATAGAATAATTAAGTATCCTAGAGGCATAATTAAAAATGTTTTTGTTTAGGTTGATAAAATCTTTTTCCCAGTTGATTTTGTTATCCTGGATATAGAAGAAGATATTTAAGTACCTCTAATCCTAGGTAGAACATTTTTTTGGCAGAAAAATTTGTGATAAATGTCCATAAAGAGAAGATGATTCTTAGTGTTAGAAGGGAAACATTAATATTCAAAGTTTCAAATGCATTAAACACTCTAACTTATGTGATGATTTGTAATACTCCTTTTATTTGTTAGACACTAAATTGTTAAATTCCTTATAGAGTCATACAATAAGACACTTCATAGTATGACATTATTGAAGGAGAGGAAATTAACTAAAAAATGAGGATTTGCAAGATGAAGTAGCCAATTTAGAGGCAAATAAAGACCTTTGAATAAGAAGGACCAAGTAGATGAAAGGGATATAACCCATAAAATATAAAACTATATATAGAAGAACCAACAAAATTGGAATTAACACACCTTTGGATGCCTTTTACGGTAAAACTTGAAATTATAGGTGGTAAATACAACTATGTTATCTAATGAATAAAAGGACAAGTTACTACAAGTGCTACAAGAGCATAAAATTTCTTTAGTTTGAAAATTATTCAATACAAAAGGGATTAACCTCTTATATTTCATTTATAAAATTTTGATAGAGGAAGGAAATAAAACTTCTATTGCAAGCATAAATAAGATTAAATCCAAACATAAGAAATGCTATAAAAGAAAAGGTTGTAAGATTACCTGATTTAGGTGTGATCTATCTTATTTTTTATAATTCATGGATAATCCATATGTAGGTAGTACCAAAGAAAAGAGAAATGATAGTTTCTCCATATAAGAAGAATGATTTGGTCCTAATAAGATATTCTAATAGATGGATAGTACGTATTAAGTATAAGAAATTAAATGATGAAACACAAAAGGACCTTTTTCTTTCCTTTCATTAACCGAATCTTGAAGTAATCTTAGGGTATATGTATTATTGCTTCTTAGATGGGTATTGAAGGTAATTTCAAATCCCAGTTCCTTTAGAGGATCAAGAAAAATCCATATTTACCTACCAATATAAAACATCCACTTATCATAGGATGCCATTGAGAATATGCAATACACTAACAACATTTTAAATGTTCATAATGAAAAATTTAGAGGAAATAATTGAAGAGTTACTATAAGTATTTATAGATAATTTTAAGTATTGACTCTCATGATAGATGTATCCTGATAAATGGTTAACGAACTATGTTTTTATGCCCGTATTAAATGAGTTTTGCTTGTTGTTTGAGAGTTTTATGATGTTTTGTGGCACTTATTTTATTTTAAATGTGTTTTCAAGTCTTAATTGCCTTCGTGGATCAAAAAAAGGAGAAATAGAGGGAAACCATGGCATAAAGCAGAAGAATTAGATCTATTTTGGAGGCACACACCTGTGTGAGTAACATATCTGACTATGTAAAGGGATTGTGTGAGGGACTGTAAATGTGTAAAGCTTTAAAAAAGTCTTTTTTGTTTGTATGTAGATACATGCCCTTATAAGTAACATACACGACTATATCCCTTTCCTATGTGAGTTACTGAGAACATATAAAGTCATAATATTGAAGTGTTTTTGAGATACATGGTCACTTACATGACTGTGTTACTGACCATGTATAATCTAGAATCCCCGCGATATAAAAGGTAATTATGTAGAGGAGATGAGAAAAAATGTGTTTAAAGTCAGAAGTTATAGTTAAAGTTACAGTTGAAGACATAATTCTGAACCTGGGACGATGAAAATATGATGATTACTTTAAGAGACCGAATATAGAGCAGCTTTTCATCAAGGATTCAAGAGGATTTTCTTAGAGAAAAGGGGGGATATACATATTTATAAATTCTTTTCTTTCTAATTATTCATCAAAACGTTTAATGTTTGTTTCATTTTCTATGCTTAGGAGCTAAGTTTGATTAGTTCCCAGGTAGGATGAACACTAAGGTGGGATGGATGCTTTAATTAATCCTTTATTTAATGTAATTTAATTGATTCATCTGATTGTGGTTTTCTGATGTATATATATTTTGATTAATTAACCTCGATAATTCGCAAGTGCATGGGTCATTCTCATAGTACTTAAGGTGTTGATCCCACAAAGAGGGATAATCTAGTCCAAAAATCTAAGGCCAAAACAAATCGCAGAAATTCAAATGTCATGAAACTAAAATAAGAATGCAATTCAATAAAGCAATTTAATTCCAGAATCAACCACGAAAATATTAACAAATTAGCAATTGCAATGTATACTTAAGAATCAACCAAAGGAACTACCAATTGAGAGAAAGGGGGTTTTACCTATCTTTAATGCTAACCTAATCAATTATGAATTACTAGATTATTGGTTCTAAACAATCCTAAGGTTGATTACTCTCTCTCGAGTTATAACCGTTAACCATAATTTATAAACCCTAATTAAATTATGGAAGTTACAATTTCTCAATTCAAAACTTATCCAAAACCCTAATTAGATATGAAGTTGTCGAGTAAGCTATCTGAAACTATTGCAAGATCTCTTTTCGTGCAATTTACCAATTTGATTTAATTTTTGTTCTATTAAATCACCTAACTCTCGTTAGCCTAATTTAATTATTTTTCACTCAATTCACACTCTCAATTTATCCCTGAATTATGTAATTGTAGAAATTAAATCATAATAAATCCAATAAAAGATAAACAATCAAATTTCATTAAATCAAAACTAAAACCCCAAAGGTGAGTTTAGAACATCATCAACATCCATAAATCCTATCATCAACTATCATTCCAATTCTATATAATAATAAAATTGAAAATAATAGGAAATTCTAAATTGAACTGACGACGTGAGGCAACGATGTTGAGAAACTCTTGATCTGGGAAGTACATCTAGTCGGCTTGTTCTTCACTTCTCTCTTCCTTCTTCTCTTCCTCAATCTCTCAATAATTCTTCTGTCTAAAGTAGCTAATGCAAAAGCTCTTTCTTTCTGTCCTTCTTGTTTTATTTATGTTCATTTGTGTTTAGGGTTAAACTAGGGTCTTTTTGAGGGTCGAAAGGTCTAAACATTCCTCAAAACATGAAGTTTGGAAGTGGCAGCACGTCTACCCAATGCAAGACACGATCGTGGCCTATTCTAAGCCTTCTGTTATGATCATGACATTTAGGCTATGATTGTGAGCCAACTCTAGTGCTTTTGTCACAATCGTGGCCTATTGGGCCATTGTTTCGGCTCGAATGTCTCTGAAACTTCTCTGTTCTTTGATGTTGACCCTTAAAGACTAACAAACACATCAAGGTAACTAAAAACACATAATATTTAAACTCAAAGACTTGTATTGACTCATAAAACACAAATAATTAACAAACTTACACAATTCTAACCTAAACACATACTAAATGATTGAATTAATAGCTAAATACATATCGAACTATGCCTTAAAACATTATGCAATTTACACTTATTAACATCCCCACTTTTAAACATTTGCTTGTCCTCAAGCAAACAAAAACAATCAATCAAATCAAGAAAAAACAAAACAAACATATGCAATAAAGAGACAATGGCTTCAACTTAGCAAAACAAATTTAACTATAAACACAATCCTTAAAGTCGTTCTAACTTATTAACATGTGAAATCTGTGTCTAAGTACCTTGGACTAAATATACAAACTAATCAAAATTTTAATGTTAAGTCTATTTAACTCTATGACTTGCACACACACACATTGATAATCATTCAGTAAAAACAAAAATGTAGCTATACCTCAGTAGGTTTTCCTAAAAAGATCAAGCTACTAACAAGTTTGGTAGGTTTTTATTTGAAAACATTATTTTTTTGTTGATTTTTCTGTAATGACATGACTCTAGTCTTTTTATGTGGAGGCAAACATTTATGATGAATGTGGACCAAGTTGCTAAACTAAGTTATGTTGTCATTATAGTCTTTTTGTAGTCTTTTTACGCGAAGGCACACATTTGTGATGCTTGTCGATCTAGTTACTTAGCTACATCACATTCTCAACTGGCTACTAGCTCTACTGATAACCCAAAGGCCAGCGGAATAGTTATTTTAGTTAAAATTTATACAAATTTTTTGTTTTCTTGTTTCTTTTTTAATACAAAATTTTGCCTAATTTGTTGCTTTAGCTAATCATTCTCATGAAAATGTACTAATAATGTCACTTATTTTATTGACCTAAAATTATAAATGAGCATGGAAAATTCTTAAGGTGAATGAAATAACATCGTATCCTAATTAACCAACATATTTAGCCCTAAGTAACTTAGGTCACTAATTTCACAAGCTAATAAATCTTGGTAACCTAAAGGGCTATGTTTAAGGCTACATCTATCACCTTAAGTCATAGCCATTGGTGCATTCACACAATTCACATCATGCAACCTAAACAAACTATCATATAATATGCAAAATTCACACTCAAGGTAAAAGTACACAACCCTTCCCATACTTGAATGACACATTGTCCTTAATATGAGAAGGGTTCATAAACAAACCAGGGGGAAATAAAACACAATATAAAAATATAAAAAATACTAACAAAAATGAAAAGAAAAGGGTTAGAACACGAAACTGTCAAAGTGACTAAGGTAGTGACGGTGTCAGAGATGGAGACCAAATGTGTTTAAAGCCGAGCTGGCTTTCCTATCATATAATTGATTTAGAGAGAGTAAGAGAGTTAGTAATCCCAGATCATTTCAAATCATTTAAATTTTATTTTTGAAAATTAAAACAAATCTAACTATGCAAAAATTTAAACCTAACTACCAAACATGCTAATTTATGGTTATTAGCTTGACCTTGTATCATTGGAAACTTAGTTGGGAATAATTATGAGAGGCTTGCTTCTCCACCCTTCTTCTTTAACATCAGTTTTGTAGCCTGTAAGTAAGCTACAAATTACAAAATGATTAGAAGGGCAATATTGATAAAGTTGAGAAAACCAATTAATTTCAGTAATGTTCTTTTCATTAACAAACTGTGAATAAAATGGGAAATAACGAGACTCCCTGAATCTTTCATTGAATCCAACAGTTTGTCCTGTAAAAAGGTGAGTTGCTCTCTTTCTTCCTTAATTAACTTCGTCTCATCTACTTCTTCCACTTCACGACCAAAGACTTTCATAGCTTCTTTAAACTCGAAGTTTGTTGTCATCTATTCTTCATCCTTTTGTTCTTTAGAAGATTTAAACACATCAATTATCCTGAAGGAGCTACTATCCTTCAGATTCTGTAATACATTATTCATGTTGAATGTCACTTGGTCATCATTAATCGGAAGGATAAGGTTCTTTTCATGGACATCTACCCAATATTCTTCAATGTTCAAATATGGTATATCAAGAACTGGTGAATAAAAAGGGAGGGTTGGCGTTCTTTTCTTCATCCTCTTTCTTCGTCTCTTGGTCTTCAATAAGGTGGGGCTCAACTTGATGTTCCACTGGTTCTTTTAGCTCTTCCCAATTCTTAAATGTGATAGCCTCATATTGCTCTCAGAGAGCCTTCCACACTTCTATTACAAAATTCATGGGAAAGTTGTCTTACATAAATCTCCATATTGTGAATAGAAGCGACATGATTTTCCATTACTTGATCAAATTGCTCTTCCAGTATCTTCTACTTCTCTTCCATATCTGTGAGCTTATCCATGATTTTGTTCAATTTGGAATCCCATGAACTAGACTCATCTTGGTGAAATTAAGATAGGTCTTGATGTCCCATATGAGTACTTGCATCATTGGACCAATAGAAATTTGGGTGGTTTTGCCATCTCGTAGTGTACATGTTCCAATAAGGATCCTAAAATCTAAGGCCAAAACAAATCGCAGAAATTCAAATGTCATTAAACTAAAACAAGAATGCAATTCAATTCCATAATCAATCAAGAAAATATTAAGAAATTAGCAATTGCAACGCACACTCAAGAATTAACCTAGGGAGCTACCAATTGAGAGAAAAAGAGTTTTACTTATCTTTAATGCTAACTTAACCAGTTATGAATTACTGAATTATTGGTTCTAGACGATCCTAGGGTTGATTACTCTCTCTTGAGTTATAACCATTAACCCTAATTTATAAACTCTAATTAAATTATAGAAGTTGCAATTTCTTAATTAACAACCTATCTAAAACCTTAATTAGATATAAAGTTGTCTAATAAAATATCAGAAAAAATTGCAAGATCTCTCTTCGCATAATTTACATATTTGGTTTAATTCTCATTCTATTAAATCGCCTAACTGCTTAACTCTCGTTAGCCCAATTTAATTAATTTTCACTCGATTCACCCTCTTAGTTTATCACTAAATTATGAAATTGTAGAAATTAAATCAAAATAAATCTAATAAAACATAAACAATCAGATTTTATTAAATCAAAAATAAAACCTCAAAGGTGAGTTTAGAATATCTTCAACATCTACAAATCCTATCATCAACTATCATTCCAATTCTATACAATAATAAAATTGAAAAAAATAGGAAATACAAAATTGAACAGACGATGGGAGGCAGCGACGCCTGGAAACTCCTGATCTGAGAAGTACATCGAGTCAACTTCTTCTCCACTTTTCTCTTCCTTATTCTCTTCCTCAATCTCTCAATAATTCTCTCTAGAGTTTCTCTCCAAAGTGGTTGAAGCAAAAGCTCCTTCTTATGTTTTTTTGTGTTTAGGGTTGAACTAGGATTTTTCAGGGTTTGAAAGGTCCAAAAATCTCTCGAAACATGGAGTTTGGGAATGGCTACGCATCTACCCAACACAGGCCACAATCGTGGGCCAATTCTAGTGCTTCTGTTACTATCGTGGCCTATTGTTCCACAATCATGGGTCATTGTTTCAGCCCGAATGTCTCCGAAACTTCTTCGTTCTTCGATGTTGACCTTGAAAAACTAACAAACACATTAAGGTACCTCAAAAACGTAATATTTAAACTCAAAGAATTGTACTAACAAATAAAATACTTAAAACATAAATAATTAAGAAACTGACACAATTCTAACCTAAAAACGTACTAAATGATTGAATTAATAACTAAACACATATCAAACTATGCCCTAAGACATGATGTAATTTACACTTATCAAGATCTAATCATGTGTTTCTATTATTGAATTAATATATCCATGATATTAGTTTAGTGTTTGATTTCACATGATTAAGATTGGTAAATCCTCTTGTATGAATAGATCTACCATAGCTAGTGGGAGCTGCATGTAAACTAGAGTTAAGTCAAGATGAATTCTCTAGATTATGGTCAAACATAATAGAGAAATTCTCAAATTGAGTAATGCAATCTTATAGGTTTTGACCAGAAAAAAGGATTTAGTTAATCAACTAATGATTAATTGTTAATAGTCTTAAGAAAGATATTAACATAAGATAGGAATTTTCATGGTCTATTAATTGAATTGCATAACAAAGGGTTAATACTTAAGAGATGTTAGGGGGATTCATTACCTAGGTACTAACTATTTGATATTGGATTAATCTTTGTGTTATATTTATTTTGATTCATTATTGTGTTAAACTCTAGTTTAGTTTAGTTTTAAACTAAATTGTCATATTATTCAATGGTTATATAATAGACACATATGAGATATTCAAGGAGATGATAAGGAAGTGCCCACATTATGGCTTATCATTGTGGATGCAAATACAAACCTTTTATAATGGGCTAAATCAAATGATGGGGTAGATAATAGATTTAGCGACTTGGGGTACTTTCAACAATAAACTAATCAAATGATGAGGCAGATAATAGATTTAGCGATTTGGGGTACTCCAAACAGCAAAATGCCAAAAACAGCTTAGGGCCTCATTAAAGGCATGATGATGAATAATTCTTATAGCAAGCCAATAGGAGTATTGATGTAGATGTAATTACAACATTGACGAACCATGTTGAAGCACTAAGTTGGAAGATCGATGGATTAAGTATGAGTACTCATTTATTCCAAACAATGCAATGTGAAGTGTGTGGGCTGGGACAGCTTGGTCAAGATTGCATAACACTATAACTTGAGCATATGGAGAATGTTCTTAGACTTTAGAATAATCCATACAGAAATATATATATTTTGGAATGGAGAAATCACCTAAATTTCTCTTGGGGAAATTAAGGGCAGTTAAGGAACAACCCTCCACTTGGATTCCAGTAACACCCACTTTAAGAAAAAAATGTCAAGCTTAAAGGAGATTATGTCAAAAATTCTTCAACATTCAAAGGCAAGATTTCAATCCACAGAGATGTGTCATCGAGCAATCAAGAGTCTTCTATACGTAATTTGAAAACTTAGATCGACTAATTTACCAAGTTAATTTTTGAAAATCCACAGGGGAGTTCGACTAGCACTAAAGACAAATCCTAAATAACATATAACCCGTAGAAGTGCAAAAGAGTTGCTTGGGGAAAACAAAACCTAAAAGAAGGAACAAAGTAACACCAGGAGTCAAGAGGAAGTTGAAGGTGAAGAGCACCTTTAAAAGTCATGAAATTTTGGCCTACCATCCCTTTTCCTACCGAAGTGAGGAAAGATCGAAAGGATGAGTAGTTTGGTAAGTTCCTTAGACTCTTTAAACAACTCTAAATTAACTTACCCCTTGTTGAAGCTCTTACAACAAAAGTATTCAAAAATTTTAAAAAATTTACTAGCGAACAAAAGGAAGTTGGAGCAGTTAGTGATGTGACATTGAGTGGAAGGTGCTCAATGATTCTTCAAAGCAAACTACCAAAGAAGTTTAAAGATCCAAGGAGTTTTACTATCCCTTGTCAAATTGATACCATAAAAAAACTACTTTAGTCAACCTAGAGGTTGGTATTAATATGATGCCTTATTCTTTGTTTAAGAAATTAGGATTAGGTGAACTAAAACCTACTAAGATAAGTTTAAAATTAGCAGAAAGTTTTGTAAAAAATCTTAGAGATATTATAAAGGATATACTTACGAAGGTTGATAACTTCATATTCCTAGTTGATTTTGTTATTCTTGATATAAAGGAAGATATAAAGGTACCACTCCTTGTAGGTCAGCCCTTTTTAGCCACTTATAGGTCTATTATTGAAGATAGTGAGAGTAAGCTAGTGTTTAGGTTTGGGGATGAATCATGAATCATGTGTTTCTATTTTTTAATTAATATGTTCAGGATATTAGTTTAATGTTTGATTTAATATGAATGTGAGATTGAGATGTCCTTTTTTATCAATAGGTCTACCATAGTTGGAAGGAGATGCAAGCAAACCTAGAGATAGGTTGGCATAAATCTTTTGAATTGGGGTTAAACCTAATAGAGAAATTCACGAATTGAGTAATGTGATCTTAGGGGTTTTAACTAAAAAGAGGTTTCAATTAACCAACCAAAGATTAGTTGTTAATAGTATTGAGAAAGGTACCAACATAAGATATGAATTTTCACGGTCTAATGATCAATAATTAAATTCCATGATAAAGTGTTGATGCTTAAGAAATATTAAGGGGATTCATTACCTAGGCACTAGCTATTTGATATTGGATCTTTGTGTTATATTTGTTTTGATTAATTATTATGTTGAATTCTATTTTTGTTTAGTTTGAAATTAAATCTCCATCTTATTTGACAGTTAGATAATAGAAAGATGCCATTATTAGTACTTGTAGTCCTTGTGAGATCAACCTATACTTACCAACGCTAGCTACAACTACATTATGCACTTATGATTTAAAATTATATCAATCACCTCAATAATTTAAAAAATATTTTAAGGAAACTAATATAGTACTAAACAGACAAAAATTTTATTTCATAGTATAAGAAGGTACATTTGTGGGGTATAAATTGCACATCAAGTTATTAAGGTAGATAAGGTAAAGGTTGAAGTAATTGAAAAGCTACCACCACCTACATTAGTAAAGGTAATTAAAATCTTTTTAGGACATCCTATATTCTATAGATGATTTGCAATAGGTTTCTTAAAAATAACTCAACCTTTGACCAATTTACTACATAAATATGTCATGTTTAATTATTTTAGCTTGTTTGGAGGTATTCATAATCTTGAAGTAAAAACTAGTCAAACCATCATGGTAGCACTAGATTGGAATCTTTTAAGCTTTTATGTTATGTAAGTGATTATGCTGTAGAAGTACTTTGCACAAAGAAAAAATCATTTTACCCGATATACTATACTAGCAAAAAATATAAATAATGCTCAAGCAAACTAAAACATCATTGAGAAGCGACTGTTATCTATGATATTCACATTCGATAAATTCAAATTGTACTTTATACCTTTCATAGTCATTGTCTATACGAATCATTCATCTGTAAGGTACCTTCTTTGTAAACATGATGTTAAACCAAACTAATTAGATGGATTTTGTTATTGAAGGAATTTGACTTAGAGATTGTAGACAAGTGTAAAGCGGAAAACCTAGTAACAAATCATCTATTATGTAAAAAAAATTCTAGTTTAGAGGAGTTGGATGAATGAGGTATTGATGATAACTTCCCTTACTAGCAAGTATACTTCAGATAGGTATTTGGTACTTTATAATTTTTTCTAACTATTTCATAACAAGGATTCTTCCTAATAAATCTTTCATATCAACAAAAAGATGAAATTATTTTTTGATTTGGAATATAACCTATATGGGAAGATACAATATTTAGAAATGTTCATATCAAGTTATAAAAAGATATGTTCCAAAGGAAGATAAGGAGTTTATAATGAGATATTGTCACTCAAAGGAGGTAAAAGGTCAACTTAGGGCTAATTGAATAGAAACAAATTTTTTGCAAGCATATCTTTATTGGAAAAGTATTACTAAATATGCACAATTATATATGAAATATTGTATTGCATGCTAAAGAGTTGGTAATATATCTTAGAAATAAGAAATTCCTCTTACTAACCTTTTTCCTTGTGAATAATTTAATATGTAAGGGATTGATTTCTCGGGCCCATCCCCATTGATGATAACGAGCAGGGGGTAATTGGATCCAACATCTAATGAAAAATATTTTTGAACGTTGACAATGGAGAAAAGGCCTTCCACAGGGTATCCAAAATTTGAATACTTGTTATTTACTACTGAGGGGGAGCCTAAGAATTTGCAAGAGGTTGCATCTTATTATGACAAAGATCTCTGGCTCGCAGCTATAGAGGAAGAGATGAATTTTTTGAAGAAGAACAATACATACGATCTTGTAAAGTTTCTAACAAAAAAAAAGGCATTTGTTTAAGGTAAAGAGGGATGGTAACAAGCTAGTAAAGTACAAGGTAAGATGTTAGTGAAGGGATTCAGTCAAAAGAAAGGTATAGAATTTGATGAAATCTTTTCATCAATAGTGAAGATGACTTCAATCCGAACACTTTTGGATCTAACTTCTTATTTGGATTTTGAACTTGAACAATTGGATGTTAAAACACCCTTCTTGTATGGGGATTTGGAACAAGAGATAAACATGGACCAGTAAGAAGGTTACAAAGATAAAGGCGAGGAAATTTTGGTCTGCAAGTTGAAGAAAAGTCTATATGGCTTAAAACAATCTCCAAGACAGTGGTATCGTAAGTTAGATTCCTTTATGATGGATGTTCTCAAGTGAGAACTTCACCATTCTTCCTCTTTATGTTAATGATATGCTGATTGCGGGTCAAGACATTAGTAAAATCCAAAAGTTGAAGGAAGATTTGTCCACATCTTTTGATATGAAATATTTGGGACTTGCAAAGTAGATTTTACGCATGGAGATAACTCCAGATAGGAAGGATAGGAAATTGTGGTTATCTCCGGAGAGATATATTGAACGAGTGCTAGAAAAGTTTAATATGAAACATGTCAAGCCAATTAGCACGCCACTAGCATCTCACTTCAAATTGTGTAAGTGTGTATGTCCCTCTACAAAAAAAAGTATTGCATAATTTCCTCCTGTTCAGTTCATTAAATTTTCAAGATTAAATACAAAAACAATGATGAATATTCAAATTAAATGACACCTATACTATAACTCATAACTTAGTATTGCCAAGTGTTCCGCACTATCTTTATTTAACTAAATAGGAATATTTCTCATAACGATGCATAATCATGCATCCAAATAAGTTAAATTGTCTTTCTTTTGGCCCTTTTTTCCACTAATTCTATTTTATTATGTTCGTGCATCTAACACTTGAAATCGATATGAAATAAGGTGGGTAGAGAATATGCCAAGTATTTCATTGAATTGTAAATCTACAATGTTTTGAATTTTTTGGTTAAGGCATTAATTATTTTAAATTTTAAATTAATAGTATAAAATTAGGTAAAATTATATTTTATATTTTATAACTTACCCTTTTTGTTTACAAAGGAAATGCACGTCAAAATATTGATTTAATTCAATGGAAGAACTCTGAATGTTGTCATTATTAGTTAGAATCAACATCAGAACATTTGTTACCAAACGGAACGAAAAGGAAACTAAATTAACCTCAAAGCCTTCCAAGGGTCAAGCATACTGTTGAAACCATTGATTGACTTGGAAAGCTGCGAAATAAAAAACTCATTCCACAATAGTTAATAACTTAATATATTTATTATGTCACTCAGAATACAAGTGTCCTCTCAAAGCCACATATCGATCGTTATAACAAATTGTACTGCTGAATTGACAACTTATTCATGAGGTTCGACCTAGTACCCACTATGGAGAAAAAGGCGGAATACTTTGTTCATTTCTAAAATAATTAGTGGGATCAACCGCAGTTTT
>JANKOD010000007.1:1276354-1289020 GCA_026284645.1 Erythroxylum acuminatum
TCAAAGATCTGTATCTTCTTGTAGCACATGGAAGCACTATCCAGTGCGTCAGACATGGCTGGCCAAGAAATGGAATAGTCGCAGGCAAATGTGAGTTTGAATACAGAGCCTTGTACTTCATCATTAGATACTTCTTGGGTCACCATTGCTGGGGACTCATCGACTGATGCTTGGTCTAACAATTTTATGTTTAGAAACACATCTTTCATGTCAAACCCTGCCTGTGAGTAACTTCCTCCTGGATCAAAACCGATGAGAGTAGCACGAGGAGTATATGCACCAATCGAGTCATCGCAATAAACATGCTCCAACACTAGCTGATTTTCGGCGCCACCTACATTAAACTGTGCAGTATAATCCGCACCATGATCGCCTCTCATTGCGAAAGACGTTGACCCGATCTGGTCCCGGTAGTGGCCGTCATCGTTGTCTCCAAACATCCAAGTCTCCTCAGAAGTCGGCTGGAGCATTTCATCGAACACCTCGGCGTCAACAATGGCTCCGATCGGATGGATCGCAGTTGAATCCAATAAGCCCTCAGGTTCTTCATGTGACTATTCTTGGTTTGTGAGAGGTGGGAGGAGATTCAAAATCTCTTGAAGAAGAAGCTGATTTTCTGCTAAAGAAGAAGTGAGTGTGGTGAAACCTCGACGTAGTGCGGATGTTGAATCCACGAGAGCAATAAGATTAGGTTCAATGGAGTCAAGATGAGGTTGGTGTTGATACTCTGCCATCTATGCAGAGGCTCAATGAAAGCACCAATGTAATGAACAATGTAATGAACAGCTATCGCAAGTAGGAATAATGACAGAACAACAGATAGAAAATTAACAGAGGAATCCAAGAACTTGTATTGATTGTAACAGGAAATACAAGTGTAAATTGTGTAAGTATACGATTCAAGAAGGGGATGAGAAACAGGGAGAATATCAGAGAAGGGGATGAGAGGGAGAGATGACAACTTTGCTAACAAATTCCACAACCCATTCTGCTAATTTCCCCCAACTATAAAGCAAGTGGTTGCTTGGTCAATGGGCTTTCGGCCCTATTCATAACAGTATATTATCTTTAATTTAAAAATTTTCAAGATACTAACTTTGCTATTTATAATTAGTTCATTGTGGTTAAATATAGTTATTATTTGATTTATATTACATTTGTTTTATTGTTCAACATGTACGAATTGTTAGACTATTTAATGTCCTATGTGACTTATAGATTTGAGTCCTATGAAAAGCACCCAAGATGATCGATTATTAATGTTGATTAAGAAAAAGCCTTTACTAGACTTGTTGAAAATGATGACTTTGTCGTTTGTATGTCAAAGCATTAATTAGTTAAGTTAGGCTTAGAAGAATTCATCTCTACAAATTAGTTTGATGAATTTGGCATTTTATATTTTTGATTCAAAATAAAAATGGCAAAGAGTAGAATATTTTAGCTATAAATTAGATTAGAAATTGAAATGAAAAACCCTTAAATTTATTTTTGAATTTAAAATGACACGTTTTTACAAAAAGGAAAAGACATTATTCGTTAACATATAGTTAATTTTTATATTAAATAAAATATACGTTTTGATTTGAATTTATATAACTAATAAGTCTTAATACTTTTTGAAATATTTTTATATTTTTATGTAAAACTTCATTATATTAATAGTTATTTTAAAGAAAAATAAATATACATAACGGTTAAATAAAAATAAAAAAGAAGCAAAACATCGATTGTAATTTCAAATAAAATTTAACAATTCTTTAATATTTTATCTTCTATTATATAAATTAAATTATTTTAATTGATTCACATATTAATTTATTAGTTTAGTGACATGATTCAATTAATTAATGATATATGATTATACAATTTTTTCCTATTTAACGAGTCTTATGTTCAACATAATGAAATTTAGAGCTTATTTCGAGTCCACTACAATTCAAATTAGAAGGAGCAAAGGCAAAAATAGGTGTTTGAGATAATGGGGTTGGAGAGGCCTGCCTTTGTTGAACAGAGCCTCAACAGCAACAAGCTCAAATTTGAATGGCTGATGTTATGTTGGGCATATGGACTCGAGTGCTCAGCTACATTCAGGCTTTTAAATGTGGCGAAAGAAGAAATGTGTCAAAGGCCCTAAGGTTTTTTTTTTTTCTTAAAAGAGAATAGTATCGTCAATTTAATAATTTCTGTAATAATTATAAATTAAAATACTTCTATATATTATAAAAATTGGTTATTAATATCTGAGAATAATTTTGTTTATATGATTGCAATTGCTTCCATTTTTAGATAGCAAGTGTCTATCTTTATTTTTTCCCCAAAAGTTTAGATAAATATAGTATACAAATTTTCTCTTTTGTAAAAATAAATTTTCGATTTAATGAACAAAAATAAATATTTTTAATTATAATTAATACATATCGACCTAAAAAATGATGATATCATCAATGAGAACCAAGATAATTCATATATATAAACACTCGGAAATAAGGTTTTTAGGATTTTTAACTTAATAACTGATGGGGATATTTATGTTTAAAACTTATTTAATTGTCGTGTTCTTAATTAAAATAGAAAATTTGTTAAAGGTATGTCCATTTCATTAAAAAATTCGAAGTTAGAGCAAATTCCTTTCAATTTGTCCACAGTTACCAAGCTTTGCCTAAAAGCTAACCAGAGAATGAGAGAAGCCTTAGATAATTTATTGGGATGCCAAAATGGCTTCCACCAAGTGACTTATGGTCTATTGGTTTTGAATAATTGTAAACAAGACAAACACAGGCTTCCAAGAAGCTAAAAGAGATCAAACACAGGCTTCCAAGAAGCTAATCTTTCGGGAAATATGGTAAATACCAACAAACATCAATAGATTGAAGGCAGCTGATCAATATACTTTTGAAAGATAATGCGTAAAACTTGGAATTTGCAGGAATAGAAAAGCAGATGCTATCATTCCTGCATAATTCTCGTAGGTAGTTAGGAAATTGTTTGGTGGGTAAATCGTTAAGAAGAATATATATATATCAACGACATTCCAAACGCTCTTTTATTCAGTATGTTAGGACTTGGAAAATGGTTTTATAAAGAGAGCTTTTCAGGTTGATGGGTCTAAAATCTCACCGTCCAGATGAATTTTCTACTTCATAATGAATAATGTAAACAAGGGTTTGACGCCTACGCCAAGCTGACCTATTCTCATGCAATCCAACGCAAAGGAAAGTAAATTAGCTGAAGCAAAGGGCTATGTCTTCTTTAAAATGCCTATGGAGATGGGGCCCTATTTGTTGCATCAAGCTATATAGAAAGAATCAGCTTTTGGAAATGTCGTATCCCTCCATCCAGTACCTACTCCACCAATCATGTTTAAATAAGTTGTTAAAATACTCAAAACTTGCTTTGAAAACCCTCAAGTCTTCGCACTAGATCATCATTGACAAGAAGACCTTAAATTATGTTATATTTAGCACTAATTTTAGTGAAAAATGAAATTAAAAAATTCTTTTTTTAATCTTCTTCTTTTACCTATTTATCCCTTTATTTTTATCATGATTCATAATTTTCGTAATTAAGCTTTCTACAAATCACTGTTACCAAAATTTGTTTCAAGAAAATCTTGCAAGATAAAATTTCTAGAATAAAAAACTGACATTATGTTTCTTCAATTTAAGATTTGTTGTTATTTTGTCTTGAAATTTGGTGGATCCGAATGGCAACCTGGTCCGACAAGCTCGCGGTGCAACCCGAATTAGAGAAAAGCGAAAATCTGTGTTGGAAGCGAAGGGCTTGGACCTGTTTTGATAGGACCAATTCTGTTAGACCGGTTCGGTTTTGGGATACATAAGGGATTTATTATTTAAAGAAAAAATAAAAAAACCTAGATATAAGGATTCTATTTGTATGGTTTTCTCATAATAAAATTCTCTCTGCTCATGCTCGAGAACGTATGCATTATTGGCCGAATCTCGTTAAATCTTTGTGTCGATTTTTCTTTATTTTCGGTGCTCTGAGTGTATGATTGTGCGCGATTTATCAAACAAGTTATAAGTTCTTGGTTTTATCATAAATATTAATAAAGTTTTTTTTTAATTCCATTCTTATAGTGGAAGTTTGAAAAACTTAAAATAAGGATAGACCTTGACTAAAGGTGGTGTTAGCTTTATTTTCTAAGTCTCTTCTTGCCGATGTAGACTGTTCAACAAGAACTAAAAGTTTAATATTTAAGAATCAGAATAGGGTAGGTATTAATGTCTATGCTTATCTAGACACGATTTGATCACCACCAATTTGTTTGACAAACCTGAACCAATGGAGTCAAGAGTGATTAAAACAAAAAATTGTAGTTTCATTCTCCTTCTTATCTTTAGATTAAGTGAAATACCTACAAATCTCTGATCAATTAAATAAGTTAGCGTGGTTGACATGTTTACAAGGTATTGGTGCAATATTTACAAGTTTTAAAATTGTTATATAAATCACAAAAGGTAGAAACTGTTTCTGAAAAAAATGAAATACTTTAATTACAGTTTATTGATAATTATATGTATAAAACCTGATAACAGTATTTTAATCTTTTAAATTTAAGTTTATTAAGATGTTCTTAGTATACTTCATAGTCTCACGCTGTGAGTCATTTGACAATTACATACAGTACGTATATATGTGATTTATTCTTTCACATTTCTCAAGCTTACGCTATGTTATCATTCAGAAGACGCAGGAACATGAATAGTATATAAAAGCATATCTGAGGCAGACCGGGAGGAGCACCAGCTTGAATTCTTGCCCTTGCCCTCTTACATGCTTCCTACATTCACATTACGTAATTTCTGGAGATTACATAGTTAATAGCAATAATTAAAAAATTGAATACGTCCAGTCAATTTAATTATAAAAATTTGCTGAGAGACAAACAAAATAATTCTCTAAAAAAATCAATCAAATATCAACGGCAAAAAAAAGAACTCTTCAAGTTACAACAACAAAACAATAAAAGAATAACAAACTTTAAACGATAAAATAAACATCAAGATTTACATAGAAAATCCTCTAGTGTATAGGAAAAAATCACGGGACAATCCAAAAAATAAATATACTAAATTCAATAAGAATTTATAGAAAGAGTTGATCTTACCCTTTAATAATAAGTTGTCTCACAAAGTTTCGAGATTGAAGTCAAAGTTGATGTTACAATCAATAATCACTCAAACCAATCATCCAAACACTCAAACATGGATGATAATATAACACTCTTTGCTCTCTCTATATTTTTCCTCACTTTTGGACGTTGTGGCTACACTCCTTACAAAATCCTACATCTTTTTCTCTTTTATATCATGAAATAAATCTTTCTACAACTGACATGGTCACTTACACCATTGTATAAGTAACTGTGTATCTTCCAGCACCGCCTTAGTCGTAAACATACATGGTTACAGAGAGTTACATAGTCTCCATACACGATTGTGTAAATTCACACAGATATGTACACGGGTATGTACAAAACCGTGTATGCCTTCGCCTCTTCACACTTTCTTCTCATGTTTACAGAGAACTTATACGATTGATCTACATGGTCGTGTAACTCGAAACATGGACGTGTAGCATTCTCCACGTCATATATCTCCCCAAAAGAGATTCTTCCATCTTATTTTCACTTGTTCATCATTCCTACAAACCATAAAGCTGACTACAATCATTGAAAATCTCAGAATAGAGTTAGACACTCAACAATTCCCCCTCTAGCCCAAATATAGGGAAGACATATTATTCCCCATCATCTACTTGAGATACATCCTAACAAGTTTACTACAAAGCTCTTGCTTGTTTCTTGGAACCACTTTGGTCAACATATCAGTACCATTTAAATTAGTATGAACCTTTTTCAACATTAATTTTGCTCTTCTATCATGGCCCTCAACTATCTGACGTCTATGAGTTTTATATGGGAATGATATATAGTATTTTTGCTCAAATCAATAACACTTTAACTGTCACAAAATGCTACATAGTCTTTCTGGTTCACATCTAACTCTTAAATGAACCTTTTTAACTAGAGCATCTCTTTACAAGTTTCCACTGCAGCTACATATTCTGCTTCAGTCATAGATAAAGTCATACACTTTTATAGCTTGGATTGCCATAAGATGGCTCCCCTTGTAAACTTAAATAGAAAACCTGAAGGGAATTTCCTTCTATCAAGATCTCCAACCATATCTACATTTGTAAAACCTTCTAGAATTGGCTCACCATCACCAAAGCATAAATTCCACTTCGATATGCCTCTCAAGCATTTTAGAATCCATTTTACTGCTTCCCTTTGATCCTTCCTTGGATTTAACAAGAATTTGCACACCATGCTAACAATTTGAATAATATTTGGCTTCGTGCACACCATTGTATACATCAGAGACTTACTACGATTGAGTATGGAATAAAGAACATACCATATTTCTCCTTTTCTGTTGAGGGATATAAACACTTACACAGCTTAAAGTGAGATGTCAGTAGCATGCTAACTAGCTTGGCATGTTACATATTGAACCTTTCTAGCACTTTTTTCAGTATATCTCTCTTGAGAAAACCACAATCACTCATCCTTCATGCCTAAGGTTATCTCTATGCTAAAATCTTCTTTGCAAGTCCCAAATCCTTCATATCAAAATATTTGGACAAGTTCTTCTTTAACTTTTGGATTCTTCCAATGTCTTTGACCCACAATTAACATATCATCAATATAAAGAAGAAGAATGATGAAGTTCTTACCTGAAAACTTGAAATACATGAAAGTATTGCCATAAGTTTGATTGAAACCATGACCTATAATAGATGAATCAAACTTATGATATCATTGCCTTGGAGTTTGTTTTAAGCCATAAAGACTTTTCTTCAACATCCAGAACAAATTTTCCTTGCCTTTAGCTTAAAAACCTTCTGGCTACTCTATGTATATTTCTTCTTCCAAACCTCCATGCAAGAAGGTTGTTTTAACATCCAACTTTTCAAGTTTAAGATATAAACAAGCAACCCAAAACTATTTAAATTAAGGTTATCTTAACTACAGGTGAAAAGATTTTATCAAAGTCAATACCCTTCTTTTGACTGAATCCTTTCACTACTAGCCTTGCCTTATACTTTACCAGCTTGTTACCATATCTCTTTATCTTGAACACCCATTTATTCCTCAGTGCCTTTTTATCTTTTGGAAGCTTTACAAGCTTAAATGTAATATTCTTCTTCAAAGAATCTATCTATTCCTTTATAGTTGTGAGCCATAAATCTTTGTCTTCATAATATGCAACCCCTTGCATATTCTTAGACACCCCCTTAATAGTAAGTAACAGGTATTTAGAACTTGAATACCTTATAGAATGTCTTTTCTCCCTTGTTAACCTTCAAAGTTATGTTTCATTAGCTATTGGATCCAACTACTTCCCTTGCTCATTATCCTCAATAGGTTCATCTTCGGCAATGTCTGGATGTGATTCATGTAGCTTATCATTATCATATTGTATCTGATCACCACCAATGTGTGTTTGGTCAGACACTTCATCTTCTTCACCTGTAGACTGCTCAATACTCAAAGAAATTACTAAAGAGATAATTATGCCATTTGATGAGCTGTAGTGTGATGACTTATATATCTCTACTTAGAAAATTTACTCCTCTCCTGTGCTTTTAGAATACCACATATTTGCTGCTGACCACCTTTTGCTTCTCTGGGTCATAAAGTCTAAAGCTAAATTGATCACCACCATATCCAACAAAGATGCAAGGTATTAACTTTGAGTCAAGCTTCTTTCTCTGATCCTTGGGTATCTGTCTAAATACCTTGCAACCAAAAACTCTTCGATGATAATATATAAGATTCTTGCCAATCCACGCTCTCTTAGGATTCTCAAAATCTAATGGAATTTAATCAAATAAACTGCAGTTCAAACTAATTCTCCCTAAAGTTTCATTGGCAATATAGACATCCTAAGCATGAAACAAAAATTCTCCACAACCACTTTGGTTCGATTTTATCATGTCTAATGCCATGTACAGTATTCTTCAACCACCTTGGAAACAAAAATTCTCCACAACCACCTTGGTTCGATTTTATCATGTCTAATGCCATGTACAATATTCTTCAACCACCTTGGAAGTATACTCCCCTTCATTGTTTGTTCATAGGCACTTCAAATTCCTCTCAGCTTTCCTTTCTATCATAACATGAAACTTCTGGAAAATTTCAAACACTTGACTCATAGAGTTCAACAAATATACCCAAATCTTCCTCAAAGCATCATCAATGAATGTAACAAAATATATGTTACCTCCTACTGACTCCTCCTTAATAGGACCACAGACATCTGAATGCTCTAACTCCAATAACTTCGAATTGCTTGCAAATATTCTTTTGAAGAGATTCTTTGTTGCTTTCTAGCCAAGCAATGATTGCAAGGATTAAGTAGTTATGAGTTCTTAAGTAGGATAAGGGATTTTTAGCCAAAAACTTAAATCACTTCTCACTCATATGTCCCAATCATCGATGCCACAGATTTGGTGAATATTCCTTTTTGGTTGTGTATACTTCTTCACTGCCACACATATTTAAGTGTGTCTTATATAGTGAGTAATACAACTCTCCTCGGGCAACAATCATGGCACCTTTGAATATTTTCCACTTCCTATTCCCAAAAGTTTGCTAAAATCCTTCTTGATCCAACACAATGGTTGATAATAGATTTAGCCTTAGATCGAGGATGAGTCGTACATCTCTTAAGGACAATAAGCATTCAACGTTTTTTTGAACTCATATATCACCCATACCTACTATCCTGGTAGAACTTTAGTTTCTCATCTTTACACTCCCAAAATCTTTGCTCTTATAGCATGAGAAGTACTCCATCTTTGGAACATAATGATAAGTTGTTCTTATATCAATCAACTATTCAAAAAAATGTTGACATGGAAGCTTTCACTAGTTGTATAAATTAGAGCACCTCATCATCCATGCTTGAAGTAGTTACACCTGTACTATTATCATCCCTAACATCCTGATGATCTTACTTTTTTTAATCCCTATTTCACTCACAGCAAAACCTCGTCATATGTCATGGCTTATCACAATTGTGACATGTCTTCATGTCTTTATCATGTCTGGACTATGAACGATTCTTAGACTTTTCAAGACCTTTAGGTCCCTACTCTTGTTCATTCCCCTACTTTATGTCATAAAAGCTTGCACGTTGTCGACTCTAATCTCTTTTCTTATAATTTATTTATTAAACATACCCTTTTTGAAAACAAAGAGAGTATATCTTTAGGAGCTGAGTTGCTAATCATCACCACTAGTGTTTCTCAGCGATCTGATAACAAACTCAACAGGAGCAAAGGTTGAAGCTCATCATTAAGAATAATCTTTATTGTAGTAAGCTTGTTAATTATGTCCTGGAAATCACTTAGATGCTCTACTGCTAATTTTTTAGCTTTTAACTTCAAATCCACAAGCCTCTTAATCAGAGAGGCCTTGTTATGAGTTGTCTCCTTTTCATACAGACCTTTTAGCTTCTTTCATAGCTCAAAAGAATTCATTTGTTAAGACACATGTTTGAACATGTTGATATGAATCCATTTTCTTATAGCGTCCAGAGATTTTCGCTTCATATTTTCCCATTCTTTATCTGACGTCTTTTTAGGTTTTGAAGGAACATCATCTTTCCCACCTTTTTTCACGTCAATAGGATCTAAAAGATCCTTGCAATATAGAAGGACTTCCCTCATGGCCTCCATATTGAGTAATTTGATGATGTTAACTTAACCATAGAGCTATTTTCACCTTCTTACGACAACTCTGATACCACTTGTTGAGAGACAAACAACATAACTCTCTAAAAGATCAATCAAATATCAACAATAAGAAAGAACTCTTTAAGTTGCAGTAGCAAAACAATATGAGAGTAAGAAACTTAAATGATGAAACAAACATCAAGATTTATGAAGAAAATCCTCCATTAAATCTACTAATCTCAATAAGGACTTACAGAAAAAGTTGATCTCTTACCCCTAACAATAAATTATCTCTCGAAATTTCAGGATTAAAGTTAAAATTAATGTTACAATCAATAACCACTCAAACCAATCTTCAAAATAATCAAATAAGGATAAGAATATAACATTTTTGTCGTCTCTCTATTTTCCTCATTTTTGGACATTATGGTTACAATCCTTATGAAAACCTACATCTTTTTCTCTTTTATATTATGAAATACATTTTTTTGTTATCGTGTATCTTCCAACGTTGCATCAGTCGCAAACATACATAGTTACAGAGAGTTACACATCTACATACATGGTCATGTATCTTCGCAAGTGTGTATACAGTACTGTGTATGTTTTCGCCCCTTTACACTTTCCTCCATCGTTTACAGAGACTTACACGATTGATCTATACGGTCATGTAACTCAAGACACGGTCTTGTAGCACTCTACATGGTCGAGTATCTCCTTAGAAGAGATTCGTCCATCTTATTTTCACTTGCTCGTCATTTCCATGTACCTTAAAGTTGTCTACGTTCACCAAATGTCTTGAAATAGTGCTAGACACTCAACAAAATTTTGAATCGATTAATTTTTTAATTTAATTTATCTTAACAATTTTTGTTATAAAAAATCAGTCGGTTTATTAATTAATCAATTGATTTTTATAAATTAATAGTTTTCCTAAATTAAAATAAATTAGTTAGTTTTTATTTAATAGTTTTTTTCTTTAAATAAATTTCAATTTCTTCAAAGAATAAAAATAGTTTCTTTCTTCAATCCTATTTTAAATTCTTCAATTTTATTCAATATTTATTATATATTAATTTTATGACAGTTTCCTTCAAAAAAAAATTTATGACAGTAGTGTTTAACCTTTAAACTTTAAATTTTTATCTTATCAATTTGTTTTTTGGTACGGTTTTAAAACATTAGTATATAGAGAACTTCAATACATATTCATAAAATGGGTTGGTTGAATGTGAAGGACGTATAAAGAATGGGGCTGGAGTTTTCAGATCGAAGGGAAAGGCATTTTAGCTAGGAATTGGTTGTGGGGTAGGCTGAAGCTAACAATGAGACAACACGCAGAGATAGCAACACAGCTTTAGTTCGATAGATTGCTCAAATCTACATGCTTTGTCTGTAAGCAAGTTAACAAACATGCAAGAGAAGCGACTCTTTCTTGTTCGTGCAGTGGCATATCAGTAAAGCATTGCAAGACAGTGGTTCTAATCCGCTTATAATATTTCCGTGATTAGGTACACGGTTTTGTTTGTTTGTTACATTTTTAAGTATAATTT
Organism: Erythroxylum acuminatum; assembly: GCA_026284645.1. Classification (NCBI taxonomy): domain Eukaryota; kingdom Viridiplantae; phylum Streptophyta; class Magnoliopsida; order Malpighiales; family Erythroxylaceae; genus Erythroxylum; species Erythroxylum acuminatum. The sequence goes on from JANKOD010000007.1 coordinate 1,287,676, forward strand.
ATGGAGATGGTGTTTGTTTGTTTCCACTTGTACAGGCATCACTTTTGTCTTGGTTAAAGTAATTCTGTCCAGTTTGGCTTGTGGAATGTTGATTCTTCTGATTTTATGTGTTTGGAGTACTTGAAAAACTTTTAATTGAAACACCACGAACAAAAAGCAAGACAAAGCTCTATGCTCATGCTAATACACATGTGTCTCCAGGCACTTCCCTCCCAATGCTATATCTAACTTTCAATATCGCATTTTCAAATTGTAATTTCAAAAACCAAAGCCTCTTTGATTTTAAGAAATCGACCTTCACCTCTTTAGAGACGTAGCTAGATGGGCCCCTCAAAAAAATTTTAAAAATAAATATTATATATAGATATATATATATAAATGAAGTTATTAGGGAGTTGGACTCCCTTAAAATTTAAAAAATTAAACATTGGGCCCTCCCATTTTACATGTCGGGCTCCGTCCCTGCACCTCTTGGTCTGACTATGGCATTTACAAATGCAAAGTTGGTCAAAAATCAAGCTTTTTGTTGCCGTTGTCATACCAAGGTCACCTGGAACTTCTTTCATTCGCACACAAAGGATAAACAAAGGTTAAATGATTTTGTTTCTTCTACTCACATCATGTTAGATACGTAGCAACTTCTACGATATCAAACGATAATATTTCTGTGTATTGGAATTGCGTTATTGGGTAGGGCTCGGTTCCTCTATATATATGTATATATTATAATGTAGAAATTATGTTTCTGTTATTTACATTCTAAATTGCTATTATATATGGAAATAGAGATGTAAGAGAGGGGTAACTTGTAATAACTCTTGTTGATTTTAATTAAGGTTTGTATAAGATAGACGTTGATTCACGTACTCCTGTCAATGAAGAGCTGAGGAAATAGGTAAATAAGTGGTGACTGCATGTGTATATATACTTGAAAAAACATAAAATAAGAATTTTAATGAAATATATTTATTGAATTTAAGTAAAAGAGAATACTCATAACATTTATAGGTCAAAGACCATTTATTACATCTGAAATTTCACACAAATACTATAAAAGAGATACTTCACAAAAGCAGCAGAAGAATCATCAATGCTTCACATAAATATACTTTCATTTTCTAAAATCCATCTTTTCTAATCACCAACTTACGAGAGGAGGAATACTTTGCTCGTTCCTGAAGAAATTAGAAGGATCAATTTCAGTTTTCACCTTTACCAGTCTGTCGAAGTTGATGCCAAAATATTTCCTGCCCCAAATGCTTGCCTTTTGATAACTTGTGTTATATAAATCGTTAACTCCAATATCAAGATCACGATAGTTTATATAGGCCGAGCGAGGATTCTT
>JANKOD010000007.1:1302050-1328297 GCA_026284645.1 Erythroxylum acuminatum
TGGTTATTGGGTATTAAATTATTGGGTCTCAAATGGGTCACGGACCCTTTTCCTCTCTCTTCCACTTACCAAAGGACGTGTCCATTGGGAATGCTATATAAGTTGAAACAACTTATTGAAACAGAACGATTCTGAAACTATTCTGAACCATTGAGGAATTCTCTAAGGACGAAGACGAGAGGAAATAAATCAGCATCTTCCAATAACGACAAACAATCATGGATACAGGTACACAAATCATTCGATCCGATAAATGATTTTCAAGAGACTTAACATCTGGGCATATCCACTAGTGAGGGGTAAAAGAAATCCCTCAACGTTTCTACGCTAAATAAAAAGATTGGTGATCAAGAAAAAGAAGAAGAAGCATGTTTTAAGACATGAATCATTACCTTGGTTGAAATCACCAGCAAGGAGATAAAGGAGACACCCAATCGCTTAACCCTAAATCGGAAGCTTCTGGAGCCCCTTTTCGATGAGTTGGATTCTTTACCCTCTAAAGGAAAATCACAATGCTAAAGATATTACCTGTTGTTTCCCTTCTACATTGTCGTTTAAGTTTTAACTTGTATTAGTGATTTTCACAGTGTCGTGTTTGGTTGTTCCCTGGATCTTCCAATGTTGCTATTTTAACTTCTCCTGGTTGTAAAAGAAGTTACTGGAACTTGTATGTTTATATTTCATTTTCTTTCAATAAATTTTTAATTTTTCAAAAAACTATTAGGAAAAGAAAACGACAAGTGAATATATATTCTCTTTTAAAATTTCAAATTCTATCAAAGAAAATTATGATAATTTATAATAATTAGTATATCCAAATTAAATTCTTATTTAATTACAAAAATGTAGAATATTATTTAAAATGATAATGTTTTAAAAGATAGACTAGACAATAAATTGATAAACATAGAGTTTTAAATTTTTAAAAATTTAAATTGTTTGAACTTTTATTAAATCTTTATTTTATATAAAACAAAAAGAATTAAACGTAAAACTTCTTTTGAATTAGTAAGTTATGATGTATTTTAATACTTTCAATTAATCTTAATTATTTCATTAATAAATTTTATCAAACACTTCAAATATAAAACATATGAAATAAAGGAAAGAATCGATGTGAATTTTGTTAGCTCAAGGATTATGATTAACGATTTTAATGATAACTGTATAATGTTTCAAAATTTAAATTCAATTTATTTCCTTGTATAATTAACGATCTTATTCTCAAAAAGAAATAAAATAATAAGAAATATGCTTTCTTTCTTACAAGAACCTTCATTATGAACTTACCTTATTAGAAATGGTTTATCCGAAAGGATCCTACAAATTATGAAGGTCATACATTAGCCCCATGATTACTAGAAGATTTTTGGAAAAAATGACATCGAAGTTATTTAGATTTAAATCTATCCAGTTGACTAAAGATGCAAGTGAAGTAACGACTAGTTAAAGAAATTGAGTATTTAAGGAAGAGCAACAACACTTGTGAAGTACAAGCATACTCAAACTTCCGAAACATTTGAGCAGCATCTATATTCTTGAGAGTCATATCATTCTTATTGTGCCTTAGAAAGTGAAATCACTCTACCAAGAGAGAAATTGTTATTTTATTTTTCTGTGAGCTTTTAGAAGCTTGTTATACACTTCGAGTGTGGAAGGTTAGAGAACCTTGAAAAATATGTACTCGTGAGCTTAGAGAGGTTCGTTAAGTTTAATACTCAGATTTTTATAGTGAAACAAGCAAGTTGGATACTTAGGTACTGGATGTAGGCTTGAGTTGTAAGTCAAACCAGTATAAATTGACTGTATCTTTCTTTTCTCTCTTCTCTTGATTTTTAAATTTTCATATTATATTGTGTGTTTGTGTGTTTATTTCAGCAAGAGGCTTCTTCACTTTATAACAGACCCCTTCTGTTTTCAACTTGCAAGAGGTTCTTTTCAGTATTAATAAGCACCTTCCTGTTTAAATTGTTTTTAACAAAACTCTTATTTTATTAGGGTCCTGTCGTTTGACAAGCATTATATCACTTAACGGTCTCTTTCTATTTAAATAGGATCCTATTACACAATAGACTCCTACTATTTTAATTATAGACATGCTCCTATTATTTCCTTTTAAATTGAAAGTAACTTGCAAAAAAAAAATGTAGTCACACACAATTCACCTCCTCTTGCGTGTGTTTGCCTTTCCATTTGGTACCAGAAGAAGGTTTCACATTTTTGTGTTTTACAGCACGTGATAGATCATGCCAAACAATATGAGAAGTTTTGAAGGAAAATCTGTTTCAAAGCATCCTTACTTCAATGGAAACAACTACTCATACTGGAAAGAGAGAATGACAATATATCTCCAATCTGTAGATATTGAAGTCTGGCAAGCCATCAAAGTTGGAGCTACACTTCTCGATTTAGATAACGTTAAAGTATGGATTGATGTCGACAAAAGAAATGTACAACTAAATGCTAAAGAAAAACATCATCTAATCTGTGCATTATCTCCAGAAGAATAAGATAAAATATCCTAATGTTCTACAACAAAGAAAATGTGGGACAAACTGTAAGTCACGTTTGAAGGAACGAATGAGCTAAAAAAAAGCATAGAATAAGTCTTTTAGTGCATTAATAAGAAACTATTGGCATGAAACAGGGAGAGACCATAGACGAATTCTTCAGACGCTTCAACAACATCATCATGGCCTTAAAGGACTTAGGAAAGATATATCCCAATGACGAGCTCGTAATGAAGATTCTAAGGTCACTACCAAAGGAATGGAGATATAAGGTCACAGCTCTAAAAACAACAAAGGATCTAGACACTATTTCACTTGACTGGCTATGAGAAATCTGATGATCCATGAAACCAAACTTAGGCAAGATGAAGGATCCTCTTACAAAAAAGGAATGGCACTGAAAGTAACTAACAAATCAAACGGTGATGAAAGTGACACTAAGTTGCAAATAGATAGAGATGACGAATTCAAGTTTATAGTCAGAAAATATGCCCGCTTCTATAAAAAGAAGCTAATGAAAAAAAGAGAAAGAAACAAGAAAACTGGAAACTGGAAACAACAAGTTCCTGTCAAAAGGCAACAGCATCAATAGAAATACACAAAACAATCAAATCATATGCTATCACTACAAGAAGCTTGGACACACAAGACCAGAATGTCTTCTTCTTTAAAAAGACAAGTCAGAAAACAGAAAATCCATAAAGCAAGCAATGACTGCAACCTGGTCAGATGAGGATTATGAAAACATTGAAGAAGAAGAGCCAGAAGAAGTTAGTAACATTTGCTTCATGGCTGAATCAGGAGATGATGAGATATGCTTCAAAATAGAGACAAGGGAGAATCAATGAATAGTTGATAATGGTTAATTAAGAAGAGCTTATTAATTAACCCTAGTTATCGAATAATCTAGGAGACACTCGCTAAGTTTAATCGGGCAGCCATGAGTGAGAAAAATAAGTCAATTTAAGCAATAATGATACAAGCTCGGATTATTTAACCTAGGTTATGTTATCCCTAATGATTACGAACCATTAGTCGCTACAAATGAATTTTAACATAACAATTACAAATTACATTGAATATTCTATCAATGGGTTTGTAATAAAACAATCTAATGAACGCATTAAAATCATCTTTTCATAAAACCCAAATCCATACACATAGGATAACATAATCAATTTCTAAAGCGAGAAATAAAACGACAAATACAAGGAGAAATACACTTAACTAGGTCATCGACATCGATTACACCTCCGAACTAATGTTGGAAAGCTACCCTTCTATGGGTCTCTCTATATGTGAGAGATTCATTGCACTCTCTTCTCTCTCAAAGGCTCCCAAATATTCAGCCCAAAAACACTCCAAAACTTTCATCCAAACCTTTGTTCCATCACACCCTCAGTATATATTAAAATGTTAGGTTAAAAAATTAGGTGAGGTGGCATCTTAAGGCCTCACGAGTGTGAGAGCACCTGTATAGACATGAGGAATAACTCACGCCCATAACACTATATTGCACAGCCGTGAGTTATTAATTCACGGTTGTACAATAATTTGGCATGGCCGTGAGAATTCATAGCCGTGAGTGGCTAGTAGTTCCATCGAAGTGCAATCCCACTCCACACATGTTTCTTATATTTAATAGATAGGTTTTAATGCATGGGACAACTGGCTCCTTTGGTAGCATGAGGTGTCTTCTTCTTCTAATCCATGGTTGTTATAATTCACTCACGACTATGACAAAATTCTATCAAGACGTGAGAGGTCTTTATGCTCTTGATTCTTCATCTTCTTAGTAATTTCTTGTCTTCTTGTTTTAATCTTCCTCATTCTTATTCCATGAAGACAAGTAGATATGAATCTTTGGAAAACAACTCAAATGTAGTGCTTCCGACTCATTTTAACTCTTTCGATTTTGAATTATGCCTAAAACCACATATGAGTCAAAGTAAGTATATTAAGCACTTTCCTAGCAATATTTACTAAGTGTTGTTGAATAAATTCATCGTCAATTAAGCACATATCACCCTATTTTTTTGTGTTTCTTCACCTAGAGCAAAATTCCTAAAAGCATACCCATTTGAGAGAAAGAGTAGGGCAATGTTAAGAGTACTTAAGCCACTTATAGGTCATTCATTGGGGAAAATGTCACTTTTTAGCTTCATGGAATGGAAATGTTAAGTATAGGAGGTGTTTTCCCTATTAAAGAAAGGATTTTCTAACATGATTTATTTCTAGTTTTATGTACTTATTGAAAGTACAATTAAACCATGAGTCATAGACAAAGTTACGATGCTAAAGAAGGCTTTCGATGCTAAACATGGAATGTTCTTGTCTCTCTTCTTCTTTACCCTCAAGGTCAAGTTCAATATTAAAGTTGGACAATTTTACTTCTTTTACTTGTTTTTGTGATAATATCATCAGTCTTCTCTAGAGGCAACGTCTAATCCTTAGTAGATCTTAAATATATATATTTAAAAAAAAAAAAGAGGAAGGTTAGAAAAGGTTAATGAGAAGGATGGTGAAAAGGGATAAAATTAAGATCCTTGTAAGGGAGCTTAGGAATTTTAGATGAGGATTAAGTAAAATTAAGAGTTTTATTAATTTAGGGTTTAATTAATATTTAATTAAATTATGTTATTAGTTTCATTAATTTTATTTAAAGTAATTTAAAAATATTAAAATCTATTAATTATTTAATTTTGAATATTTTTAAAAGATGATTGGACCTCACAGAATCATATGATGCACGTATGGCATTGTGAGCCTCAAATTTTATTAAAATATGATAAGCTATTTCATTTATTATTTTGGGAATTATTTGTATTTTGATATATTTGGTATATCTCTTATGATAAGGAAGATGATTTGAAATATGCATATCTTTTGTAATAAGGAAGTCGACTTGGCATAGGATTCCACTAACTATCTTGGAATATATAGTATTTTTGGAAGTTAAAATAGTGTGGAAAGAAGGAATCCTAAATGACATAGAATCCTAAAGAAGGAAGGAGTTGTTGGAGATAAACATATAGTCTATCTATCAGTTTGTTAGAGAAAAATAAGCAGTTGATCTATTAATTTTTGCAATTACATTTTTGGTGTGCTTATGTGATTAATTACATATTCCATTGATGATTTTTTTGGCTGTTATGCGTGGGTTTCTTCAGTGATCAATTAGAAAGTACACGACATATTTTTGTTTGAAGGCAATCCATGGTGTGACATATATCTATTGATTTTTGGCTACTACATTTTTGGAGTGGTTGAGAGATTAATCACAATGTTCTATCGTTGATTTAGTGCTATTATGTTTTGGGAGGTTCTGTAGAGATAACTTACAAGTGTGGCAGCAAAATTTTGTTTGAACACTCTCCAAGATTACGGTTTAATGCGGCTGCACATATAGGGGAGTCTTATATAACTCAAGTGTTCTTTTTTTAATGTTATTCTTGATTTAATCATTTGAGATATTTTTATCTTTGTCTTCATTTGTTGTTTCAAAATCCTCTATTGAGGTTAGCATGAAGTGGTCATGTGATTAGGTGTGAGATAACTTTTAAGGGTGCGAGTATGAGTGGATAGCGTCAAGAAGTGAGTGGTGTCAACTCTGTAATAACTTTGTGTAAGATTATTATACTTCTGTGAAAGTTGATTAATCTAAGTGAGGGCCTTGTAGGCATAGGTCTTGTGTAAGAACAAATGAAACACAAGGTGGGGACCTGGTGGTAAGTAGATAGAAGTTCCGTATGAGAATAAAGTGGACTTTAGGAAAGATGTTATGAATTCATTTGAAAAAGAGTTGCTTCATCATTCTGGTCATGGAAAAGACAAAAAGGATGGTGGTCTTTATCGACCTTAGAGATCTATCTCTTCTTAGAGTAAAGGAAAAATGGGAGATTCCCCATCAACAAACTCTAATGCCAAATAAACATACTTTTACTTTTCCTTATGGGAGAGGAAGTATCGAAAATAATGCTACTTCTTTTGTGGGCTATGGAAGGATAAATTTTGGTGGAAACTCTATGAAAAGGTTTTCAGTCCAGTCTTAATCCTGTAGAGTCATGTTAGACAAGAGTGAAATTCAAAGACCCTCCTTTAGAGGCCATATAATTTCCTTACTTGCTGAATAGTATATTTGATGTGAAAATGAGGCTTTGGTGGATGATTTGGGAGTTTTGCTTCTGGATTTTGATTTACGGAGTTATGTTAAGAAAATGTTAATGCTTGGTTGAAGACTTATAGGAAGATTCGAGCTTTATATGATTTGAGTTCTTCAATTTTTATCCTGGATTCTCTCTGTATCATGGGCTATATGAGTTTGGTCGATTTGCTTTCACTGGGAATTTACTTAAGACAAGTGGGATGAAGTGGAAAAACTTAAATGATCATATAAATGGGATGAAAGATGTGTTGGTAATCATGTTGTTGAGTGGTTGTTGGTACTTTTCGCAGCGTATTATGTGGACCAAGTTTTGTCAAGTGGAAAAGATCCTCTGTTCTTCTTGCATAACCCTCATAGTCATATATTGTTCATTTTTTTAACAATTCATAGCTTGCTTTGGGAAAACTTAACGAGGAGGGAGAACTTGGTACTTTATGTTACAGAGGCTTGAGATATTTAATTTTGAATTATACAAGAAGGTGATATCAGTTTAGGGTTTACTAAGACATTTTGGATTAAGTGATGAAGAGTTCTAATCTATTGTTCAAAAGTATCCATATGTAATAGGAAGAAATAAAATGAGTAATTTACCTCATATAATGAGAGCTTTGGACCTGCACTTGTGATTTTTCAATGAAATCAAGAAAGGAAATCATCCATTATTAGCTAGCTATTCCATAAGTGATTCTAAGGAGGAACAAAATGAATTAGTTGAATTAGCTACCAAGATGCTGAAGCATTCATGCTCGATACATATTAACTAACAAAGGAATGGCAGTTATGCTTGAAAAGTACAAAAACTATGACTTTGGGAGATGCCCAAGGGTTTACTACTGTGGACAGCCATATCTTCTCATAGGTTAGTTAGATATCCCATGTTCAAGCATTGTCAAGATTTGCTGCCTAAGATGTGACGATAAATACTACCCTCGATCAAAATATCAAAGCAACATTGGTGGAGCATACTTTGGCACAACATTCCCTCACCTATTTTTGATGACGTATGGTCATCGCAGAAAGCATCGCAGAGCTAAGTTCTAAAAGTATTTTGGTTTAAAGTACATAAGCCTTGATAATTGATTGTGAAGTTTCTTTAGAAGAATCCAAAAAAGTGTATTCTTAGTTAAGGTGTTTCTCCTCTCAGAGACAATACCTTAATCATGGTTAGTGCAGATTGAGATTTCTTTAGGCCAAACCACTCCCAACACTTCTTCATCTCCTAGGAGAAAAGTACATTAAAAATATATGTAAGCAAAAGGAGAGGAAATAACTTTTTACTATCACGTTGGGGTCGTTGTAGTTTTCAGTTTTAACTGCATTTATAGCTTAACGCAAAGGCCTTTTTTCTCCATTGCAACCTTTATCTTCTGCTTGTTTGGCTTTTCGTTCTGATCACCATTAGCCACTTCATCTCTTTGGTATCCTGTCTATCACCAATCGTCTCTACACCTCAGCTTCCTCCAATGATCACTAGCTTTTTTTGATATTGATTTGCCCCAGGAGAGATATATAAGAACTTGCTTATATTTTTCAACTGGTATTTATAACTTTGTTGGTGACAGTTGGCTCTTGACTTGAAAATTGACATTGACCTTGATGTTATTTGAATGTCTATTATTATGATTGTTTATTCAGTGGGAGTTTCCATTTCTCTTATTCAAAGGGAAATTTTGATGTGATAAATAGTGCTAAAAAGGGAGAGATTGTTAAGCTATTTTATTTATTATTTTGGGTATTATTTGTATTTTGTTATATTTCGTATCTCTTTTGACAAAGAAGTTGATTTGGAATATGTATATCTTTTGTGATAAGGAAGTTGACTTGGCATATGATTCCATTATCTTGGAACATGTAGTATTTTTGGAAGTTAAGATAGTGTGGAAAGAAGGAATCCTAAATGGGATAGAATCCTAAAGAAGTAAGGAGTTGTTAGAGATAAACATACAGTTTATCTATCGGCTTTTTAGAGAAAAATAAGCAATCCATCTATCAATTTTTGCAGCTGCATTTTTGGTATGCTTCCGTGATTAATTACATGTTCTATTGATGATTTTTGTGGCTGTTGTGTGTGGGTTTCTTCAGTGATCAATTAAAAAGTACACAATAGATTTTTATTTGAAGGCAGTCCATGGTGTAATACATATCCATTAATTTTTGGTTGCCATATCTTTGGAGTGACTGAGAGATTAATCACAATGTTTTATCGTTGATTTGGTGTTGCTGTGCTTTAGGAGGTTTTGCAGAGATAGCTTATAAGTTTGACAGCAGACTTTTGTTTGAAAACTCTCCAAGATTATGGTTTGATGTGGTTGCATATATAGGGGAGTGTTCTATGGCTCACGTGTTCTTTTGTTTAATGTTATTCTTGATTTAATCACTTTCGATATTTTAATCTTTGTCTTTATTCGTTGTTTCAAAATCCTCTGTTGAGGTTAGCATGAAGCGGTCATGTTATTAGGTGTGAGTACGAGTGGATAGCATCAAGAAGTGAGTAGTGTCGGCTCTGTAATATCCTTGTGTAAAATTATTACACTTCGATGAAAATTGATCAATCTGGATAGGGGCCTCATAGACATAGGTCACGTATGCTGAATTGTGTTAATAAATTTCCTTTGTTGATTTATTTGCTACATATTAAGCTCTTTTGCTTGTGATTAAATTCTAGAAAAATTGTAATTGTTAATCCAATTACTTTCGGATAAGCAACTTTGATAGAACAGGAATTTTGAGAAACTTTGACCTTTGAGTTTATCAAAATATGGCATAATGATATTACATTTTTATGTAGGATTCAACTTGAAAGTTCTTAAAATGATAGGGTTTCATTTGAATACTCTACAACATTAAGGCCTAACTTGTATTCATATGTAAATATTATAGTTAAATTTGCCCTTTTGACCTTTACATTTTATTTTTTGTATAATTCAATAATTTTTTTACAAGTATAAGAATATGATTGGCCTTTACATGAGTGACTTTAATTGTGTGAGTTTAACATTTGAAACATGTTTGAAATAAATTAGAAATGTCAAATACTAAATTATTATTTTTAATAGTAACCAGCATTAAGAAATTAATTAAAAACTTGAATTTAAAGTATAATTAAAATATAATTTTTAAATATATTTATAAATGTAATAGTAGGAAACTGCAATATAGTATTTAAAAATGGTTTACTTATCCATCCGAAAATACGTTGTTAGAAATGAAGTCCCCGTACTCTTGAAGATATATTTGCATCATGACTACAGAAACTCTTTTCTCCACATAACTAAGAGACTTCTAACAACGATGTCCAAAGTAGGAAACACATACGGTCCTTGGTTCTTGAATCTGACAAAGAAAGGCACGGAATTTTCTGTCCATTTTATTCTGTTTCTATTTTGTTCCATAAATCTCAGTCATTCATTCATACGGTACCCACGCGAGACTCACATAAATGGATGACTGAGATTCATAGGATAAGATAGGGGACAGGGTAAAATGGACAGAGAATCCTCAATCGCGGAGAAAAGCCTCAAAACTAATAACAAGCAACAATAATAACAAGAACTAGAATAAATTCCACTAACACGCACGATTGAGAGAGATTTCAGTAATACACACTTTATCTCTATCTGATAAAGATACACTGATTACAAATAACCTACAAGTAAAGAATAAGCGAGCACAGACATTCACAAGATCAAGTAAATTACTCAGTAGCCTTAAAAAAGAACAAATCCAATCAAAATCGAGTTTATTGCTTTTTGGTTAATAATTCTTTCATAATCTGTAATAAGGGATCTCCACAAGCCAAAACAAAAAAAGAAAGAAAGAATTGCTTAAAGTTCACTCTCTTCACCCAATTTGTCACATCCTAACAAGTATGTAACCACAAATTAATTAGATTTAACCTAAGGAAATTGCAATTTGTATTATAAGCATGTTTGTTTAAGCAACAGCCTTCTTGGTCTTGTATCGGTACAGAACCCTCTTCTTCTTGTTGGAAGTATTCACAATTGTAAGAACAACCTTGCCAGGCTCATTGTTCTTGAAAGTGTTGCGGATCGACTCATCAGAAGATACCATTTTCTTTCCCTTTTGGATAATGATGGTGTAAGATCCCTCATCAGTTGGCACAAATTCCTCCTTGTAGTTAACTTCCCAACCCACAACACTCAAGTCCCAAAGCAACGCGGTTCCAACCTGAAGCAAATCAAATAGCATGTTAATCAAAAAAAATTTAATCCATTTTACTAATAATGCTCAAGAAATGATGTGTTAGGATTATTAAGTAGTACCTCAGCTGCAGGGATTTCAATGGTTTCTGTTGATCCAGCTTTAACAACAAACTCCGAAACTTCACCATCTTCGATGGAGAACTCAAAATCCCTAGTCCTCTTGAAACCACCGTATTGGACTGGGATTTCCCCCGCTGGAATATACCTTCATGAACAAATAGAATTCAGAGTGTGAGGGTTTGAAGAACTGAGGACACTAAGATGATGAGTATAAATTATTAATCCAACAAGTACATGCCAAGAGCAAGGGACAAGACGTACTTCAGCAGGGTCTCGGTAACTTTGGCCGGGCGAGCAACAACAAATTTGCTCTTGGTCCTTTGTGTTAGGAAGGGAGATAACAGAGCATTTAGAGCATAATACCAGAATGGCACATTTATGAATATCTGCAATCAGCAACTCAAACATACGTAAGAATTAAGAGAGATAGAGACATAGGAAAGTAATATAGGAATATCATATTGGAAGCTCACGTTTCTTGCAACGAATTCGGGATAATTGTCCTGCAAAAGCTCCACAGCTTGGTTCATGGCAACCCTCAGCTCCTTCTTTGATGGAGATGGGGAATTCTTGAGGTCACTGATCTGAAGTAAAGAAGAAACACCGCCAGGCTTCAAGTCCAGCTTCTGGATACCTTTCTCCATCAACTGAAACCTCCACCTCAAAAACTTGGCACGGCTTTCCTTAGTCCCCAAAGCCTTGGAATAAAGCTCCTCATTTGCAAATGCTCCATAAACGTTGTAACACACAGGGTGGCCTTCACGATCCACGCCATCCATGTAAAAAGCTGAGCTCAAATCCACTTCCAGATTCTCGTTGATGATGGAATCAACATTGGACTCTTTTCTCCATTGAAGGGTCTTCTTGAGCATTTCAAAAGCTTCATTGACTTTGAACTCTCTAGCTCTCAAGAACTTCAAGAGGATTACATCTGTACCCTCTGCGCCTTTGCTAGGCAATAATGGGATTCCCCAAAGTGAGATATCCTTGTCGACAACAACTTTCGGTTCGACATTACCTTCAACTGTGCTTTCCTCCCGTTTCTTCTCTTCTTGACACTCTTGAGTGGCTTCTTCCTTCTCAACTTCTTCTGGTTTTGCCTCGTCACTCTTTTCAGTTTCTTCCTTTTGTTTCTCGCTTACTTCCTGTCCTTGTTTTACATCTTCTTCCTTCTCTTTCTCGTTTTCCACTACTGGTTTCTCATCGTTATCCTCGTCGTTCTTTTTGGGCTCCTCCTTCTCCAGCAGATCGTTTCCGAGAATGGCTTCTTCAAGTTTGGATTTGAGCTCATCCAAGGCCTTCTTTTCATGATCCTTGAGATCAGATAGAAAGTTGCTCTCTTCTTTGTAAGAAGAGCTCTTCTGAATCGTCTTAGGCTCCAAATCATCACACACTTCTTTCACCTCTCCAACTCCGTTGTCAACAATTTTCTCGCTCTCCATAACAGCCTTTTTGGGGTCATCCTGAGGAATAACAACCTCAGCCACCTGAGCTTGCTCAGTTTTAACTTCAACAGTCATTGTTACAACTGCAGAAAACAGCACAACTGAACCAACAAAGAACTAATCAACAATGATTCAGGCTTTGAGATGGAACTCTTAAAAGGATGAAAACCCACCTCTTAAATTCAAATCTCAAATCCTCGGATGTAAAAACCTGGGAGTCTGGTCTGGTATCGTTTGTCGTGCTGCGTGTCAGGCGTCGTTGGATAGGAGACAAAATGTGAGTGGTTTGGCAACGGATATATAAGTAGAAAGTAGAAACACCGCCAACGGTCAATTATCTGGAGCCAGCACAACACACGGGAACCGTTGGGTCTTGCTAGCCTGGAGGCCAGCAATGCTTTGGTTGACAGAATCCTTTGGCCCCACCTTTTGGGGTTTGGGTCTTACCATAGTCAAAAGTGCGGGAGAGAGACTATAATTCAATCGTATTCAATTCAAACCAATTTCGTTTCAATTCGTTTCCCTTCTTCTGTACATTTTCTTTTAAGTTTACGCTTCCAAATATTATAATGATTGATTTGTAATTCAAATTTTATATTACAAGCTACAATTTGTTAAGTGACCGTTTCATTATAATAGTTTAAGTTGTTGTATAACGCTAACTTAATTGGTTTTATATATTCACCAATACACTCCCTCAAGTGAAAGCCCTTTGGGCTTAAAACTTACACAGACTCACTCTATCTTGTACTGAATAATAGGTAAGTGATAAAATTTTGAACTCACGACCAGTTGATCACAAAGGTTCTGATATCATGTTAAGTGGCATTTCACCACAATAGCTTAAACTGTTGTGTGAGACCAACTTAATTGATTTTATATAATCACTAACACAATTTAATTTAATGAGCATAGAAAATAATTAGCATAAAAGACAATCACATTTCCTCATTGACGTATCTTCTCTAAGTTGTTAATTGATGTTTGCCTCAGAGACTGTTTTCTTTTATAAAAAAGTTAGTTGTTTTACAAGAAAGAAGAGTTATAAAGTGCAATAGGAACATGACAAAGAAGGCATAGCCGTTACATATAGAAATGTGTGAAATCATACATATAACGAGACTTCTGATAGAACGAGAAATCCAAAAAGAGAGAAACGACTGTTCTTTGATTGACAAAATGCCTTATAATTATAACCCTATTAAGATTAAGAATGCCCATGTTTTCCAAAAACAAAAACAATCTTCAATTTTAAATCTTCTTAAACCAAGTTTCACCGGGGCTATAGATGCTGTTTCTATACATGGATAGTGTAATGTATACATAAAAATCAGTTACTAACTCGCTAGTATTATTTTATTAACCTCAAATCTTGGAAAGTGTATTTGCTAGTTATTGATACTATGAGTACGAGTAGAGAACAATTAGTGTAGGACAGCTTGTATTGTGCTTTCTCGTGGTATTATTTGCCATACTCTACTTGGCATCCCCGTGACTCGAGGTGTCTGCCTCCTACCACCTCTCAACATGGCCTCGACCCATTGGTCTGTCAGATTTTTGACCACTAATTTGACAACTTTCTGTAGTCAATCTTCATTAGTTGGCCAAGTCATGTGGTGGGTATACGCCTATTTTGTTATAAATCAACTTATTATGGCAATTATTCCTACTTATATTCTAAAATTGCTCCTTGTCATGTTTGCTGGTACAAAATTTGTTAATTGGAGATGAGTTGTTGGCTGCACATGCAATGGGTCGAAACATCTCATCTTAGTCCTCTCACTCATCAGGTATGATTTTATAGGAAAAATAATAATGAACATGATGATACCTTGAATTACGTGTATATAAGTAAGCTATATATACATCGTTAATGATGATCGAATTAGTGTGTGACAGAGTTTTCCTACCCCTATTAGTGACTAGCTTGAATCGTTAAACCATAAGTTGCAATAGTTTCACAAATTTTAAGATTTTGTGGCAGTCGTTTTTAGCATAATTAAAAATTAAAAAATTAAACAATTAAAAGTAAAATAACAAATCAATATCAAAATTTGTTAATGTAGTTCTGCGGAGCCTTCACCTAACTTAGTACTTTCACTAACGACAATAGTTTTATACAAGGCTTTACTAAGCCGACATTACTTAATCCTTGAAATTGTCCCTCATCCTCACTACCCGTGAAAGTATTTCACACTCGATAATATGACTGACTTCTTTTAACCTCAACAGAGGATTTTCTCAAACAATGTTTAATGATAACGAAACAGACTAAACAATTCAAGTGATTAAACAAAATTCAACATAAACGACAACACTTGAGATAAGAAAACAAATTCCCTAATAATTCCAACTTCTTCAAAAAGAAATCAGAAAGTTGTTCACCAAGAAATATAAAATTTTCTCTACCGAAACGTTGTAAACATCAAAGCTGTAAAATTCACAACGACTGCTAAAATTTTTCGTAAACAAACTCCGCTATCGACGGTTACAAAATCACCAAGACTGTTGGAAGTTTTCCACACAAAAACCACAATCGATAACAATGAACAACCCAACAAAATTACACAAATATCATAAAAAGCCAGTTGTCAAAACCTCACGAATTTACTCAGCTGAATCATGCAAGGACAAAAGCAAGAACATAGCTAAACTAAAACTTCATCAACAATAACCAACCAACGAAGACACACGGCTATCAAAGCCTCTTAATGTAGCACGTCACCTTCAGCCCACTCACGTGAAACTCCAATAAAAATAGTTGCAAATACTCCCAATAAAATATTACAACATGCACATTAATATCTTTCTCCAATTAAATAGTAGAAACTACAGCACCAAGATGGAATTTTCGTCAACGTGAAATCAGCACATATGATCTTCCATCCAATTAACAACAACAACCAATCACACTCACAGCCGTAAGCCTATAAACCATGCAACCAACAAAATAGAACATAGCTAAAGACACACGTGCACCAAAGAGGAATTACACAGAAAAATCCTTCAACAAACAATCACATGATCTACAAGAGTTCTTCTCTAGATAGAGTTCTAACTCTATCCATTTTTCCAAAATAGCATATTTTATTCTATCATACTTTGATTTGAATTTTAAACTCATCAACATTATCTTAGATGTCCAATTATCCAAAAATGCCAAAACCAAATAATAGGATATATACCATATATCTTAGTGATCTTTCCCTTTTTGGCATTGTTTGTCACAAATATGAAACTTCCCATAAATAAAATAATTGGACATATAATTCACTTGAGAAAATAACTCCCCCTTAATCCAACATCAAGTACCAAAGAACATCCATCAATTTCTCCAAGTTCAAGAAACATTCAAAGAAACGATAATGAACAATTATCCAATCATCCAAATTTCTCTCTCTTAGGACAAAAAGATGCCAAAAAGAAAGACTAATAGTCACGGAGATACCTTAAAATCTCCCCTGAATTGAACAGTCAAAAAAAAAAAAACAATCTGATGTCTCCCCCTTGGGACAAAACAATGTCAAAACAAGAATGCCTTCAATACAATCAATCTCAGCGAATAAAAAAGCATAAAAATCAACAATAGGTGCATCAGAAGAATCATAAGCATGCCAAAATAACAATTTATCACCACTCACAACACTAGCCAACATATCAATACTCACATCAAAGCCATCCTCATATGACTGATTAAATTCATAAATGCCAAAAATACATTCAACGAATTATAATCAAACTTAATCAATCTTCTTCTCATATAAACCATATGAACGCATATTGCCCAAATTCATATAGACTACGATATAGAGAAATCAAGATAAAACTTGAAAAATCCAATTCATAGAATACCTGAATCTTCCTATAGGCCTCCAACCAAGCATTAACACTTTCTCGACATAACTCCGTAAATCAACATTCAGAAGCAAAACTTTCAAAACCATCAAGGAGAGCCTCATTCTCACATCAAAGTTACTATTCAACAAGTAAAGAAAAATCCAAACACACACTAATCAACTGAATCCTTAAAATACCTATAAATAAAAGCTCAAAAAGCCTAGACAATAACTCCTTCGAACCCTTTTTGTTTTTTTGTTAATAAACAACATCAATATACTTCAAAAATTTAAAGCACACAGTCCTTGTACCCCTCGAAGAAATTCAAACTTGGACTTATTCCTCATCACATTAACTTGTCATCAGATGCCTGGTTGATTTCTCCCTTATAAGCAACAACTAGTCTTTTGTTTAAACAATTTCTTTAATAGCAGCAACTAACTGTAAATCTGGACAGTTTCTTGTTTTTCCTTCACTCATCTTTTTGCTTGTAATTGACCATTTCTAAGCCAAGTATGTTTTGGTAACATAGGTTACTGCTGGAAATTTAATACAGAGTGTCTAGATTTTTAGTTTTGACTCCTTTAAAACATCATTTGTAACAACTTGTAACATTTTGGCCTTATATGCCTGATAACTCCACAAAAGTGACATGTAGGTACAAACTTCTGATTTTTCTTTGAGATTTCTCCTTGGACAGATTTGGTTGCACCACTTTTCTCATCATTAGACTTAGAACATTCACTTTTATAGCCAATGCCTTGAAGATCCCCTTTAATCTTACCAATTTTCAACAATTGTTCTAATTTTTCTATACCTCCATTTAGCATTCTTATTCCTTTTTCCATACTAACCGACTTCAATTTTGTTTCACCAAGCTCTTCCAATGCATACAAAACTTCTTCTCTAGATCTTGAATGATGTTCTTCATGGAGAGGTTTTCCTTCTTTAGCATTGCATTTGTCTTGCATGTGTTGCACCCATTTTGCATACATTAATTCATAAGCTTCATAGATATCCTCCTTTTTGTCATATGAACCATTGTAATCACTATCATAATCTAAGATTGAGCTTTGAGCTGATTCATCTGCATTTTTCCCAAATTTTCTGATTTACTCACATTTTGTCATCGGTTACTTCCTTCTTTGTTGCTGTTAAGCAAGCAACTGGGCTTTTACTGTATAAAACAACTAATGCAGCACTATTCATAACTTGTTCATTGCCATATTCACTTTTGGATTCATTCTCACTCCAAGTGCTTGTATAGGACTTCCCTTTTCTCTTCTTCAAGGTGTGAGCCTATTCTGCTTGCACATGTCCGAAGCCTTGACACTCATGACATTGAATTTTCTTCATTTTTCTTTCACCCTTTTTAGTTTTAGCTTGTTGTTTGAAGTGGCTATTTGATGAACTCCCACCGTTCTGTCTAAACTCAGGTCTATCCTTCTTCACTTTCTTTAACCACTTGTTGAAATTTGTTATTAATAATTCTATATCCTCATTCTCATCAAATTCATCTTGGAAGTCATTCACAGCTTTACCAATCTCGACTTGTAGTGCCAATCCTTTATTCTTCTCTCGATTATCCCTCAACAAATTCATCTCAAAGTTATTAAAAATCCCAATTACCTTATCCAAATATAGTTCATTGATATCATGGGCTTCTTCAATGGCTGGAATTTTTGATATAAATCTTGAAAGTAATGATCTCAATGTCTTCTTAACCAATTTTAGGTTAGAGTACTTCTTCCTTGATATGCTTGGTTTGCTATGTCACACAGTCTCTCGTGGAAGTCTCCAATGGTTTCACTCTCATCCATCTTCAACTCTTCAAATCTCATAGCCAATATCTAAAGTTTCAAAACTATCACAGATCTCACAGATTTCGATCCCTTATGTATAGTCTACAAAGTGTCCCATGCTTTTTTCGCCAATTCACAAGCTGATATCATAGTAAAGTAACCTTTATCAATTGCACTGAAGATGGCGTGCATGGCTTGAGAATTTCCAAGTTCTCTCTCATCTTCAACCTTTGTCTACTCAGATGCATCTTTAAGCACTACTTCTCCATTTTCATCAGTCATCACAGGATGTGTCTAGCCATTTAAAATTTAGTTCCATGCTTTTGTTCCTTGTACCTGAATGAATACTCTCATCTGTGATTTTCATGTAGGATAATTTGAACATCTAACAACGATGACCTGATGATTGATATCCCTTCTTTTATAGCCATAATTGTAAAACACAAATCTGCACCAACTTGACATATCAAGTTCTAATTCGATGACCCGCTCTGATGCCAATTGAAAAACTATAGGTTGTAATCGTTTCATAAATTTTCAGATTTTGCCGTAGTAATTTCTAACATAATCAAAAATCGGAAAAATTAAACAATCAAAAGTGAAATAACAAACCAACACATAAATTTGTTAACGCAGTTCAACATACCTTGTCTATGTCTGTGGGACCCTCACTCAACTTAATACTTTCACTAACAATAATAGTTTTATAAAAGGCTTTACTCCACTGACACCACTTAACCCTTGATACTATCCCTCGTCCTTACTACCCGTAAAAGTATTTCCATAACATGACCGACTCATGTTCACCTCAACAGAGGATTTTCTCAAACATTGTTTAATGATAACGAAACAAATTAAACAACTCAAGTGGTTAAACAAAATTCAACATAAACAAAAACACTTGAGATAAGAAAAACAACTTCCCTAATAATTCTAGCTTCTTTAAAAAGAGATTAAAAAGTTGTTCACCAAGAAATATAAACGTTTCTTTGCCGAAACGTTGTAAACATCAAAGCAACAAAAATAAAGATGACTGCTGGAATTTTTCGAACACAAACACCACTATCGACAGTTACAAAATCACCAAGACCGTTGGAAGTTTTTCACACAAAAATCACTATCGATGATAGTGAGCAACCCAACAAAATCACACAAACACCAAAGAAAGACAGTTGCCAAAAACTCACGAATTTATCTAGCTGAACCATACAAAGACAAAAACAAGAACACAGTTGCACTAAAACTTCATCAACGACAACCAACCGATGAAGATACACGACTATCAAAGCACCTCAGTGTAGTATGTCACCTTCAGCCCACTCATGTGAAACACCAATAAAAATAGCTGCAGATACTCGCAATAAAAAATTGCAACACACACATTAATATCTTCACCCAATTAATTAATAGAAACTGCAGCACCAAGATGGAATTCTCATCAATATGAAATCAACACATACGCTCTTCCATCCGATTAACACAACAACCAATCACGCTAACAGTCGTAAGGCCATTAACCATGCAGCCAACAAAACAAAACACAACTGAATGCTCATGCGCAACAAAGAGGAATTATACAGAAAATTCCTTCAACAAACAATAACATGATCTACAAGAGTTCTTCTCTAGATAGATTTCTAACTCTATCCAAATTTCCAAGAGAGCATATTTTATTCTATCCCACTTTAATTTGAATTTTAAACTCATTAACATTATCTTTAGATGCCCAATTATCGAAAAATGTCAAAACCAAATAATAAGATATATACCATATATCTTAACAATTTTTAAAACATATGGTTTAGGATGGCTTTAGAAACTTATCAAGGAAATTTTTTTTGGGCTCTTGACTAGAGTTTGAACATTGGAGAGACCGAATTAACAAGGATCGCCCAACTTAACTAGGATTGAAACTCATCATAATTAAAAAGAACACAATTTACTTCATTGCTAAGTTAAACTTATTGAGCTTTGAATTTGGTTCTTTGTTTGTAGTTTTGAGTTTAATTTTTTTTTAAAGGCTACTATTTCTCATCACAGTCAGAAAACTTTACAAAAAGAGATTCATAGATCTTCTCCATCAAAAAGACATTCATAGATCTTCTCTATAAGGAAGTTCACATCAAAATCCATTCTTGTCATTAGCGTTAGATTACCGCTTTAAGCCCATATGGTTAGACTGACTCAAATTTTAGGTTTATGATCTTTCAACATTCTTGTTTCATTTATGTGATTGCTTATTTTTGTAACAATGACTTACAAAAGATTACTTACTAGAAGTTTCTCTTATAGAAAAGCATCAATTAGAATTTGATACACAGTGAAACAACAATTCCAGGAGGATTTCTTTTTTATGATTATAAACAGATTTTATTTCAACAATACCAGAGAAGAGATTAAGATTTTAAAAAAATTGCACACGAGTATACTGTAGAGGACCTGTAAGGCTGGTAGAAAGAATGACTCAAGGGGCATTCAAACCTAGCAAGTATTTGGATGTTTAAAGGGTTTGAATCTAGTTATCAAAGATAATATATGAGTATATCTACTAAGAACTTCATTTTGAAATATATAATATTGCTTTAAAGACTGAATTAATGTTGTAGGAAAAAGAATAATGTCGAATTAGTATCACAAGAATTATAAAGAAGTTATAGAGATTCCAACTGTAAGAGTGTCAGTTCTATATATCCTAAATACGAAGATTGATACCAAGGGGAGAATGCATTGGAAGGTAACAAAAGTGAAGGAGGAGCAAAAAGGTGCAAATTCCTATACGAAACTAATTCCTGAAAAGTGCTTAAAGTGTAATTTGAGGAGATGGAATAAGCAGAAGTTCACTAAAACACAAATTTAGGTAACGTTCTGTCTATTTGATCAAATTTGTGAGGAAGTAAATATATACAAAATAAGTTATGGCAATACTAATAAAAGTATGTAAAATAACTACAAGTCAACCACATAAGAGAAACAATATTTTACATGAAAAACCTCTTTAAATCAAAGAGTAAAAGTTATGGAATTCAAAAGCTTAAATCAAAATTTCACTATGATCAAATAAAACCTAGTTTCAACCATATATATCTCGAAAAATCATCAAAAAAAGAGTGTAATAGCAAAAATTTCCCAAGGATGTCACAGGTGCAGGACCCTATAAATCACAATGTACTTTTTCAAAAGGTTCGAGAGCATTATTACTAGATAGTGAAAATGGCAGTTTTGAAAATTTGCCGAAGCAACAACTCTCGCATAAATGGGAGTTCTTATTTCTTGAACTTAACGAAACTAAATTCTTAGAAACTAAACTATGCAAAGAAGAATCTTGAGGATGACTAAGCCTTTGATGCCAGATGGTAGTAAGATTGGTAAACAAGAGGATTTGCTAAAAAAACTGAGAGGTATTTCAAAGATTTCTATATGTCTAGAAATACAACAGTGCACACTCACCTGTTGGATTATGTTATCCATAACAAATTATCAAATGAAGAGAAGGGTAGATTAACTAGAACTGTTGAAGATTTAGAAATAAAGAAGATTGTCTTCCAAATGAATCCTAAAAAGGCTCCATGCCCTATGGTTTCAATGGTTTCTTTTTTTGGAAAGCTTGGCCTGAGATTGGGTTAATGGTGAAAGCAGTTGTTAAGGAGTTCTTCTCTTTAGGAACTCTGTTAAAGGAAATTAGAAAAACCTATCTCTGCTTAGTCCCTAAACTAAGTAATCCAACATCCTGGGAGGAATACAGGCCTATTGCTTGCACTAATTTCTTATATAAAGTTATTGAAAATTTATTGCCAATAGGCTTAAAATGGTGTTAGGGTCCTTGATTAATGACAATTAAAGTTCTTTCTTACAGGGTAAACAAATTGGAGATAACATCTCTATAGTGCAGGAACTGCTAAGAAGTTATTCGAAGAAGAAAGCTCCAAAGAATTGTGCTTTCAAGATAGATTTTAAGAAGGCTTTTAACATTATATAATGGAACTTTATCTTGAGGTTATTTGAAGTGATAGGTTTGCCCAGGGTGTTTATGAAATGGATTGAAGCTTGTATTTATACTCCTTCCTATGTCGTCTTGGTTAATGGAATTCCTATAAAAAAATTTCAAGGGGAAAGGGGACTTAGGCAAAGGGATCCCTATGTCTCCTTATATTTTCATATTATGCATGGAAGTCCTAACCTCTCTCTTGAATCACAATACTGGCAGGGGTTCACAATTTAAACATCACAACCGATGCAACAAAGTATCTTTTGTGAACCTATGCTTTGCAGATGATCTCTTTCTATTCTCTAAGGCTGATGAGGTATCTATCAAGCTCCTTATGGATTCTTTGAATCAATTTAGCTCTATGTCTGGATAGACTATTAACTACAATAAAAGTCATTGTGATCTCTCTAAAAATGCGAAATTATTGGAAGGAAGAGTCCTCTCTTTAACTGGAATGCAAAGGAAACAAAGTCCCTTATGCTATCCAGGCCTACCAATCACTTCTAGAAAGATTCACTTTAATGAATGTTATCCTCTGATTGAAATAATTCAAAAGAATTTCCTCTTGGACCAACCGTTCCCTGTCCTTTAGAGGAAGGTTATAGCTAGTAAATTATGTGCTTAACTCCATACATACCCATTGGTCCTTGAATATGGTACTTGAAAAAGGAGTGATCAAGTCACTGGAAAAGTTAATGCGAAATTTTCTATGGGGAGGAGGTGTCCCTAATAGGGGATATGCCAAGATAAAGTGGACTGATATTTGCAGACCTAAACTGGAGGGAGGTCTTGGAGTTATTCTATTAAATAATCAAATAAAACCCTCTTGATGAAGAAATTTTGGTCAATCCTACAGGGAGATGACACCCTGTGGGTAAAATGGCTCCATGCTTATGTCCTAAAAGGCTAGAGTATATGGTCTAATAATCCAAAGACCTCCCACTCTTGGGTTCTATCACAACTGTTAAAGATAAAGGAGGAATTGGTTTCTAAAATTTCATGTCAGGTAGGGGATGAAGTAAGGGCTAGTTTTTGGTATGATGATTGGACAGGAAAGGGACAATTAATTAAGAATCAGTCTGCCATCCAATCACTAAACCACCTTCCCTCTATAGCTAAGGTTAAGGTGTTTATTAGGGGAGGGGAGTGGTTGGAATTCCCGATAGAAATTCACTTATTAAAAACCAGCTACACTCCTAACATATTGATTCCTGACAAATATATTTGAAAAAACACCCGCAAGGTCTATTCACAACAAAAGTTGTAGAGAACAGCTGTTACGGAGTAATGTTAAAGTGGATTGGTGTGAAGTTGTTTAGCATAAAGACTTATTGCCTAGTTCCTCATTCATCTTATGGCTCACTTCCATAAACAAGATTAGTACAATGGATAAGCTTTCTTTCCTAAATTCCATTGAGATTTGTGTCCTGTGTAACTCAGAACAAAAGAATAAAGACCATATGTTCTTTGAGTGTCCCCTCTCTAGAGACATTTGGTCTTGGATAAGAAAAAAATGCTTGGGTTCCCTAAGCTCATTCCAATTCACAGAGATACTGCAATGGTTCATTAGACTGAAGCCCATTACACATCCTAATTCTATTATCTATCTAATTTCCTTTGCGACTTGCTTTAAGGAAATATGGACATAAAGGAACACACGTAGGTTCCAGAACATTAATAGAAATTCACATTAGGTAAGGGAATGTGTTTTTGCTAAAGTCAGAGAACAATTAGTCTACTCTAGTTCTATCAAGGAATGCTCAGCCTAGTTAGCCATTTCATGGAGAATATAAAGAAAGATGCATACCAACAACAGTAGGCAGTTCTTCAAAGTTTATATTTCTCGTTAATATGGAAAGCAATGGAAGGGGGACTTACCTCTCTAGTTTCGGAATGGAAGCGCCATCGGTGTTGGGAACAATGTAAGGGACACTCAACCATGGAGTTGGTACATAAAGAGACAAGAAAGAAAAGGTCAATCTTTTGTATCGGCCAGTCTTAAGGGACAAATATAAAGAACAGAAGCATGGATGAGGAAGATCTGCTTACCTCTATTTGTTTTTTCCCAGCTAACTGTCTTAAAGCTCCCCTCGTTGTCTCGAGATGGTGGTGAGTGTAGACACCTCCAACCTTAATCGAGGAAAAGGGGAATGTGAGAACATTTGATTTAGGTTGTTTTTCCCAATGAGGTTTCAACGATGTATCTTTATATTTTACCTTGAATGTTGTCATTTTTATGCTTGCTTTGGCACCTAATGTTGTCGTCTCTTTTTTGGTTGTTTGGTGAGTCTGACTCACCTTGACTTGTAATCTTTCTTTTTCTTTTATTAATATTATATAGTTTCTAAAAAATACAGAGGATGATGAGACTTGTTATGAAGATGATAATTACACATTTAAAATAAGACAGAAGTTGTGCATATTAGAAATTCAAAGAAGTGTATGCTTTAATTATGAGATAGGTGCTAACGGTTCAAAAATAATCTACAAAAAAGAAGATTTTCATTAAGGACTTATAATAAGCTAAAACCAAAAGATATACCGCTTACAAGGTAACAATATTTATATTACATATTTTCCATATTTTCTATGACGCAACACAATAGTCTGTAAACAAATATTAACACTTGATTGTGTCTTTAAGATTTGATAGACAAGTTTTAGAACTATTAACCATAAACTCAAATTGAAAGAAATTTTGTAACATCATTGAAGTTGTCCTTCAAAAGAAATAAAAACCAGATGACAGTTTATTTATTATTATTTGTGTTTATTTATTTTTAATTTTTTAATTTACTCATTTTATTATATATTTTAATTTCATTTTTAATTAGTATTTTTCATTATTATTATTTATTATTTATTATATATATTCTATATTTTATTTTGTTTTATTTTTATTATTTGTTTATTTACTTCATGTTGATCATTTAGAAATAGTCTCTCTACTAATTAGAGATAAGGCTGTATATTAATAAATCTCTTAGACTCTACGCTTCAACGAAATTTCTTTTTGGTGTTGCTGTTGTAGAAATCAGATGACTATACAACCATAAATTTGTTTTTTTGGTAAATAAGGAAAAAGGACTTAAAAAAGAAAGAATTTAAATTAATGGTCAATTGGGCCAAATTCAATATTCAGTTTTATAAGGTTCAGTAGGAATCAGGCCCAACTAAGTTATGGAAAGGCATAAGGCATCTCATGTAGCCATAACTCATAATGTTTAATATCAAATTTTAATTTCGTATCTTATGAGTATTCCCGTGACGTCATTTTCTTTTTTATTTTTATATTATCATTTTGAAAATATTTAGATTCCTTTACTTTTAAGTAGCCATCTTACCTCACAAAAGTTGCCCCTCACCCCACATTGCTTTCATTTCCTGGCGGCCAGCAGCGTCAATTATTACTTCAGGTCACTTTAGTACAGCTGTGTCCCAATGCACGGTATGGTTTTATAGAATTAGCCAATGTTGACTTCTCAACTCTTCTTTCTAATAAGCATCACCGTAAGGAGAGCTGTTCATGGTAACATTCTTTCAACTTTTGTGAAAATTTTGTTTAAATATTGTTTAATTGTGAAGATTTTAACTTGTAATAAAAAATATTATTCTTAAATTAAAAATTATGGAAAAATTTGCTAAATAAAATGAATATTTTGATAAAAATCAAAATAATATAATCACAAATACTTCACTTAAAATGTTTGCTTAAATTTCGATTCGAAAATGATCAAATGAGGGATAAAAGATGTTATAAAAAAGAACCATGTTTAGACAACGTGTTTTTTATTAGAAAGGGAGAAATCAAGTTGTCGGCAAGTCAAGATTAACAAGAAATAGAAGTGATTGACTTGATGGGAGAGATATAAGAAATAACGTGGATCTGAATTTAGCCATGAAGGTGGGAGAATTCAGGTGATCTACATGGGGGCTGAAGTTGACCATGTTTTGTGGGATGCTTAACACTTTTGTATTGACTTTTGATTAAGGGATGGGGTTGGTACTTTTAGTAAAAGTAAAGCTACTTTTCAATTTTCAAATGACACGGACTGTGAATGACGACTGTTAAGATCCTCTGTCCAGTTTTTATGGTGTCTTATCTTGTCCAGTGAATCTCAGCCTTTCATTTATACGGGCTCTATATAAATAAACGTGGGACCCACATAAATAAATGGCTGAGATTCACTGGACACAATAAGACACCATAAAATTGGACA
>JANKOD010000007.1:1342355-1354624 GCA_026284645.1 Erythroxylum acuminatum
CTGCAACTTTGTTCCCAAAAATCTCTCCTTCTTCCTACTTCTATCCTGTATCTGATGTTCTTGCAAGGTGCATAGCAGGTTCAGATCCTCTGTCCAGTTTTATGGTGTCTTATTGTGTTCAGTGAATCTCAGCCATTTATTTATGCGGGTCCTGCATGAGCTCCAGATAAATAAACGTGAAGCCCGCATAAATAAATGGCTGAGATTCACTGGACACAATAAGACACCATAAAATTAGACAGAGGAATTGGACTCGGATGACAACGGCGTTCTTCCTGCTTTCCCAAATGTCATTCTTTTCCTGGCGGCCAACAATGTCAATAATGGTTGATAGAATATGGTCAAAGGAGAAACGTCAGCGTGCATGTCACTTTGACACCCTTTTTGTCCATTTTCTTAATTATGGATCTATCAGCAAATTATTTCCTTCCTAGAGACTTCCCATGGAGTCTATAAAAAGCCATAGAAACTCGTATTTCTCGTTCATTCTCATTCTTACAGCAAAGTTAAGATTTACCAAAGCTACCAGCATCCTTACATCTTCTATTGTTTTGTATCAATTGCTGTCGATTAACTGGAATTATTGTTATTGGAATTTGCTTGGAGAAAAGCATAAACTAGTCACAATGCAGAAAGGAGAAGTCAACTCTCAGATTAACAACGCCATCTATGTTAATGGAGCTCCTACCATCCCTCTTCTTACCCCTTACAGGATGGGGCAGTTTAATCTTTCTCACAGGTAATAACTTATCATATATGTGCCTTGCAACTTTCTCTGATGCTACAATTCAACTGGTTGATGTCGTTTGATGGATATTGTTCACCATCTACAGCATCTTCTGCCTCGAAGTTGCATTATTTAAGCATTTTGTGTTCTTGATCCTAATGAAAAAAAGGCCCAGCTTGTTACAAAGTCTGGGTTTGAAAAATCAAACGAGATAACTAACTGGTCAGTCATCAAAGTTGATCGAGTTCCTTGTCTCATTTTAACAAATTATTGTCTGCAGTAAAAAATCTTAAACTGCATGTTTAGAACCTCATTATTGATTGCTACTGAAGACAATTGGCTGTTGAAAAGTCAAGAGTAAGAAATTCACATGCTTCGTTTTTTAATTTCATGTAAAGGTCATTCAAACATGTTTATGTTAATTTTCCAGAAAAGAAAATTTGAAGCCTACTAAACTATTATATAACTAATGATGGTTCGTAGAGTTGTTCTGGCGCCATTGACAAGAAATAGATCTTACAACAATGTTCCTCAACCTCACGCCATCTTGTATTACTCTCAAAGAACCACGAAAGGTGGCCTTCTCATAACTGAAGCAACAGGAGTTTCTGACACTGCTCAAGGGTAAGTGCTTCCAGAATCCAGTTATGCGATTAGCTCTTAATTCTTACGTTGGAAAATATGGTACTGTTTATGTTGAATATTATCATATACTTGAATTTTTAGTTTTACACGCAATGATATCTTCGGTTTCTTCTACATATTGTAGGTATCCTGAAACACCTGGTATTTGGACCAAAGAGCAAATTGAGGCATGGAAACCTATTGTAGATGCTGTCCACGCCAAAGGCGGTATCTTCTTTTCTCAACTTTGGCATGTTGGAAGAGTTTCAAATCCAGGTGAGCTTTTCTTTTATAAACTAGATCGAAAACTTTCATTTTTCGAAGTATTCATTGTCCCTAATCCAATGTTCATATCTTCTATATTATGGAAAGAAAAGATTGGGTAAAATGAATTGACCTTTATTTTTAGTTCCATGCAAAATGCTAATATTCACATGGACTGCCAGAGTAGAGCAACTCATCCACTGATATGGTTGGTTTGGGTACAGGCTTCCAGCCCCGCGGACAGGATCCGATATCATCTACAGACAAGGCAATTAAAGGCACTGAGTACACATCTCCAAGGCGACTTGGAACAGAAGAAATTCCTCAAATTGTCAACGATTTCAGGATCGCTGCGAGGAATGCTATAGAAGCTGGTAAGCCATTCTATCTTCTAACTTCAAGTACCAGAAAATGTACTCGTAGATGTACCTCAAGTACCAGAAACGGTCCTGAATTTGGTGTTATGGTCTCAGGCTTTGATGGGGTCGAGATACATGGAGCACATGGTTACCTGATTGACCAATTTTTGAAAGATCACGTTAATGACCGAACAGACCAGTACGGAGGATCTATAGAGAACCGATGCAGGTTCGCACTTGAAATAGTGGAAGCTGTGGCGAATGAGATAGGAGCAGATAGACTCGGGATAAGGCTTTCACCATTTACTGACTATATGGACACCGGAGATTCAAATCCCAGGGCTCTGGGACTATATTTGGCAGAGTCATTGAATAAATATGGGATTCTCTACTGTCACATGGTTGAGCCAAGAATGAAGACAGCTCCAGTAAAAGATGAAACCTCAGAAACCCTGTTGCCCATGAGAAAGGCTTTCAATGGAACTTTCATATCTGCAGGTGGTTACCACAAGGAAGATGGAAACAAAGCTGTGGAAGAGAACCGGACAGATCTTGTTGCTTATGGTCGTTGGTTCTTGGCCAATCCTGATTTGCCTAAGAGATTTGAGCTTAATGCTCCTTTGAACAACTACAACAGAACAACATTCTATATACAAGATCCTGTCGTTGGTTACACCGATTACCCATTTCTTGAGGACACTGTCTCGGTTTCTGCCTGAAGGGCAAGTTGAACTTGGTAAATTATTACATTGTCGATGGTTCTTTTCCAAGTCGTCACAGTAGCATTGAACGATGTGTAAGACTTCAAATAGAGATGACCAATAAGAATTTAATACGTTTGTCTCCAATAATCAAATGATGCTCAGATCAAGTTAAGCAATAATATTAAAAGGTATTGTAAAGCTCCCCTTGCCAACCGAAGCAAGTCTTCTGCTATTTGTCTAGGTATCGTCCAGTAGTGATCAGATAGGCAAATCCTCTGTAACTTGATGAATGGTGTACCTAGTAATTTTTTGGGATAGCTTGGCTATTGATAATCAAATATCTTATTCATTTTAGAAAATAAAATAAAATAAAATTCTGTTCTACCAAGAAGAAGAAAACCATATTTGATAAAAGATGAAAGATAGAGAGCTTTGGTTTTCATTGATTGATTTACAATGCAATATAAATGTCGTATCTATATCCTTTTTTTGGCATAAAAAAAGTAAATAATTACATATGAAATTGCACATTTACATTGTTAGAAATTTGTTAGATAATTTCTAGAAATCTACTAAGGAATTAGTTTAAATTCTAGGAAATATTCTAAGGAATAAGATAAAAGCAAACATGCGTAAGAGTCGGGCAAATTGTGTATGACTTAAATTTTTTTCACAAATTGCTTTCAATAAGATAAAGACAGATGCCTGTTAAAAATTAAAAATAAGAAGAGTCCGTCAGATGATAGTAGCCTGTTAAACAACAGGAGTCTACTAAAAAATAAGACCAGTTAAAAACTAGTTTAAAATAGAAGGCGCTTATTGAAATAAAAGGAACTGTTAGCGAGCTATAAACAAAAGGAACCTATTTTAGAATTGAAGAAGCCTCTTGTTGAAATGAGCACACACACAATATAATGCGGAAATATAAAAATTAAAAGAAGAGAGAGAATGACACATTCGATTTATACTGGTTCAGCTTATAACTCAAGCCTACGTCTAGTCTCCAAGTATCCAACTTGAATGTTTCACTATGAAAATCTAAGTAGCAATTTGTCGAGCCTCTCCAAGCTCACAAGTTAATATTTTTCAAGGTTTTCCAACCTTCTAAATTAGTAGTATTTAGATAACCTCTATATGCTCTTAACATAAAATGAAGTTTGCTCAATATGAGCTACACTAATCTCTCTCAAAAATATTTTCACTTTCTAAAGAATAAGAGATTTTTCAATGATATCACTTTCAAAAGAGTTTATGCTATAGCTGTATTTCAAAAGTCTGATCTATGTTCGCAACTCGAATTTGTGTTCGGAAAAGTTGTTGCTCCTTAAGTAGGCTTTTCTTTCAAATAGCTGTTACTTCACTTACATCTTTAGTTAACTGGATGGATTTAATTCCAAATAACTTCGATGTCACCTTTGCCAAAAAATCTCCCGGTAATCACGCAGTTAATATATGACCTTCATAATAAGTATGATCCTTTCGGATAAACCATTTTTAATAAGGTAAGTTCATAAAGAATGTTCTTGCAAGAATAAAAGCAGTTATTCCATGATTTTATTTCCTTTTAAGAATTATATCGTTGATTATATATAATGAAATAGATCCAATTTGAATTTTGAAATATTATAAGGTTATTATCAAAATCGTTAAATGTGAACCTTGAGCTAACATAATATTTGATGTGTTATCATCCCTCCTTAAGTGTATAAGCGTAGCAATCGTGAACTTGTCTCGTAGCTATTAAAAGGAAGTGGTTGCTAAAAAATTCGCCATAACATTGACAACCTATCCAAAAACTAGAATATGTCAAATATATCAAGACTTTTTGACAACTAAATATTAGACAAAAAAATATCAATGTCAATATGCTTTATCTGAGCATGTAGTATTTCACCAAGATTATAACACTAGAGAGTTGATTTTAGATGAGGTAAGCCAATTTCACAAAGTAGTGAGGTGATCCAATAGAGTTTTATAGTTGCAAGTTAAATACTTTTGTATTTAGCTTCAGTGTTCAATTGAGCAACTGTGGGTTATTTCTTGACACTCTAAGAAATAAGGTTTGATCCCAAGAAAATGCAATAGCCATAAGGGAAGTAACAATCATCAAGACAACTAACTCAGTTAGCATCAGAGCAGGTAATAAGGTTAAGAGTGGTGTTTTTGGTTAAGTGAAGTTAATGAGAAGGTGTTTAACGTAGATAGCAAAGAATCTATTTAACCGTAGTTCAATCAACATTGATAGGGCCATATAAGAATTAAGAGACTTTATTAACAACAAATTGGATATTAGAATGAGTAAGACAAAGTTATTGAAAAATTGTACTATGGTATTCAATGGGATCTGAGAGAGGTGTGCCATAATTTTTAAAGCGAAGTAAGCCAAAGGTAATAGGAGTGGCCATAAGTTTAGAGGCATCAAAGTGAATATGGGTGAAAAGGTTATTGATGTATTTGGTTTGGATAAGAAAGAGGTCAACTTAAATTTTTGTTGCTTCAATACCATGATAGTAATGAAGGAAGCGAACGTCTTTGATGGAAGGGGTGTTGTTGAGGTCATTTATGATAGAAGAGATTAATGCTTTTGGAGAACATGTAACCAAGACATCATCCCATAAATCAAGAGGAAGATGGTGTGAGATGAGGTAGAATGGATGAAAAGTGAAGTATCAGATTTTGAGCAAGTGAAGTTTAATTCCTAGAGTTTTTGAATAAGAACATGAAACTAGGCATGAGGTGCTTATTTAAGACCATAAAGAGCTTTTTTAAGATAAAAGGTGAGGATGATGAGTTAAGTAGAGGTTGAACCATGTAAATAGGTTCTTGAATGCTTCCATAAAGGTACTATTAATTTTAAGTTGTCTAATGAGCCAGTTGTTTATAAGAGTAAGAGTGAGAATGATGTAGATGGTGATGAGTTTGAATGTAATCGATACATAGGAATTTATGATAGCCTTTAGTGATAAGGCGAGCCTTATAGCGATCAAGAGATCCAATGGACTTGAGTTCACTTATTAAAAACCATTTACAACCAACAATATTAATATTAGGAGGAGGAAGGACAAGTGCCTAAGTTTTATTTGGGAGAAGGGCAATGCACTTATGAAGTATAGTTTAATGCTAGTGAAAAAATTATTAACTTTGAGTGAAGAAAGCAGGATCAGAAGAGGATTGAGTGGTGGTGGTAGGATTGAGTGGTGGTATTATAGGTGATATGATTGAAGAATTTTAAAGGGGCCCATATATTATCTCTAGTTCGAGTGACCATAAGTTGTGGAGGGGGAGGAGAAAGAGAAGGAGATAGAGGTGAGGGAGTGATGGTGATGATGATGGTTTAAGTGTAGCTATGGTTAAGAGAGGTGTGTTTGTCTAAGGTAGTGAGAGAGGTGATAGAGTGAGAAGTAAAAGTAGGTGAATGCTTGAAGATGAAGAATTGTATGTAAAAGTTTGTTTGCGTAAGAAAAATAGTTTTAAGAAAGTCAACATATCTAGAGATGTAAATTTTGTGTATTTGAAGGTCAAGATAGCAATAACTTTTATATTTGGGAAAATATCTAAGACATGGGGAAGGATTTAGGAAAAAGTTTGTCATTTTAAGTGAAGCCAAGAAAAAAATAGGTACAACCAAACACTCAAAGATGGGAAAAGTTAAGTTTGGTGTGAAAAACGAGTTTATATGGTGAGTGTTGAGAAGGATAGAAGTGGGCAATAAGTTAATGAGGTAAACACAGTTGAAAAAGATTCAAACAAAAAGGACTTGGCCAAAGATGCATAAAAGATTAGGGTAAGGACAATTTTAGTAATATGACATATTTTTCATTTGAAAAGACCATTTTATTGAGGGTATGTAGACATGAGATACGAGAGGTGAAGCCACGATTATTAAGGAATTGAATGACAGGACCTCAGACGAGTTATGTGCATCATCACATTGAAAAGTTTTTATTATAATGGAGAAATGATTTTAAAAAATGACTATAAAAAAGCGAACAAAATTAATTGCATAAGAATTTTGAGTAAGAGAAAAAATCCCTGTGTAATTACTAAAGTCATCTATGAAAATAATAAAGTAGTGACACTTAATTGGAGAAAATGATGAGGAAGGCTCCTGAATATCATATCGAATTACTTGTAATGGATATGTAGAGACATAAAAAGATAGTAAAATGAAAGAGATATACTTTTTTCTTAAAAATAAGGAGAATAATTTATGTTAGAAAGCTTTAAAGACTTTAAACAATAATATAAACTAGAAATAGTTACGTGAGATTGGTGAATAAGGCGTCAATTCCAGAGATTTGAAGGAACAAAATGAGCAATATAGATAGTATGATTGTGAAAATTTATGAGAATCTTTAATGGGTAGAGGTTTTTGTGAATGTTACTCTCAAGAAGCGGTATCTAGGTTTGAATGTCCTTCATAACATAACCATATGAGCTAAATTCAATTAGGCATAAATTATTTCTTGCAAATTTAGCAATAGATAAAAGATCGATAATAATGTATGGAATAATTAATATTTCATGTAAATAAAAGGGTTTGTTATGTGTAATGAGTCTTAATTAACCAATAGAAGCAAAATATCAAATGATCTAATTTTTGCCATTTGGTGTATTTGAACAAATGTGTCATTACAATGGAGCGTTTAGTAGAAGGCTTATAAGTTCAATTGAGCCATTAACATATTCAAGAAGATTTAAGGTAAATACCAATTGCTACAACTAATATTTTCTATACAAAATAGTTGTTATAATTAAACACAATAGTCAAACAATTTAAGATGTTGAAGGATAGAGTGTATTTTGTGTTTTCTAGGAAAAAAAAGGGAGAAAGGGTATT
This sequence comes from Erythroxylum acuminatum, assembly GCA_026284645.1. Lineage (NCBI taxonomy): Eukaryota > Viridiplantae > Streptophyta > Magnoliopsida > Malpighiales > Erythroxylaceae > Erythroxylum > Erythroxylum acuminatum. Next base: position 1,349,874 of record JANKOD010000007.1, read on the forward strand.
TTTAAGTTCAAGGTACCATGATAAAAGAAAAAAGATAAAATATAGAGATGTGGCTTGCATTGATTGATTTACAATGCATAGAGTCAACATGTTGAGCCCCGTTTTCAGAGCCCAATGATCCGGAGTCATAAAACCTGAGTGTATTTCCCTGTAGGGTCATTTCAAAGAAATCTCCTTAGTCTTCATTCTCATTCTCATAACATTTCAAACCACAAAAGGTGAGCCCACACCAATCAAATGCCCGAATTACCAATGAATTTTTTAGAAAAATTGTAGCTTCATGTATCTAGTTTATTTTGAAATAATAATCATCTCATTCGGAGCTCTACAGATCAAGATATTATTAAAATATCGAAGTATGTTCAGTAAACAATCAATTCATGCTCTTCTAATCATTTCCCTCACTTTCTCTCCATCAATCTTTTTCAAATCAATACCAATTGATAAAAATTTTTATGGAGAGATAGAAAAATGTGTTAGAAATCTATTGGTTCAAGAATCACTTCATTTGGAGGTCGGATGATGAAGTTATGGCTAAAAGAATCAAACATGATTATGTCCTCAATCATATTGTACCTATCTTGGGACAATTAGCATAACTTTCACTAGATATATCAGATTAAGGTTGTTTTAGAATGGTTTCGAAGAGGACTTCTAGATCTACAACTTTTGTGAAGAACTTGAAGAAGATTTTGCCTCTAAAAAGGTTAAAACTGACAATTTACTGTAGCTACACCGTGTACGGACATACTTGTCTGCCTAACGAACATAGACGAGCTTGGGGTGCTTTCCAAATCTGAGAAGGTCTGTTTAACGGACCTAATGTATGTTTAACGGACATGCACTGGGCTGGGGAGGTTTTTACACCTGTGAAGGTCTGTTTAACGAACCTAAAGTCCATCTAACGGACATATGTGTCACAAAACTCCCTCCAAAGCCTCTCCAATGGTTCCTACATCCATTTTAACATTACTTTCACTCATAATCTTCCCAAATTCACTTCTTCTAATGCAAAATCACTCCTTAAACATTCAATTACCAAATTGAATTCATTAAGCTCTCAAATCTCAACTCGGTTGATTCATCACATACCACTAATTCTCATCTTTCACTATAGCTGTCCTATATGCATCCTATGCTGCATTGCTAACTTATAATGATCGTATCTCTTAATTCCAATATCCAAAAAATGTATACTTTATAACGTTGGAAAGCTAAGAGGATAAGCTACAATTTTCATAAAGACAACTTTGGCTAATTCTACCTAGATCAATACAGTTTTTTCCTTGAGTTCAGAACACAATTTTCACACTTATAAAAACTTGCAAAATGCAATATCTCTTCATATCAATTTAGCTACTAAAAACTTTTCGTGAAACTCTTGAATCTCACCTCAATTAATTCATCCCATAAACCTTTCTAATCTCTAACATGTTATTCTAAAACAAACAACAATTTGCAAACTCAATGAAGAAGAATATGCACATGCACATGCACATTCCACTTCCACAACCATCATACTCAACCTGTAAAATGAAATAATCATACATAAAAGGGAATCCTCAAATTCACATTCTCATCACTAAGCAAAGTAATATTTAAACAAACTTTACTTACATATCAACATACTCATCAATAGCTTAATGCAAAAATACAAAGGATGCTCAATGTTGATATGCTTATAAAGCTATCTAATATAGTCACTAACTTAGTATAAAAGATTTCTAGCTATCTCGAAGTCTTTCGAATGCCTTGCAAGAATCAACGATCCTTTCGTTTTGCACCTGAGGAGGGAAAATGATGGGTTGAGCTATACAGCTTAGTGGCTAATATATTTATAGCTATTGGCAACGAGCTACACAATCAAACATACATGCATCTATTCATATAGGCATACTCATCTTATCTTAATTTAGCAATAGAAGTTCAATATTCACAATTCCAATTCACAACTCATGGATCAATACATCATCACATAAACATATTAGATGAAATTTATCATCAAAGCATAAAACACAAATTGCATCATAACTTAACATATCAAAATGCAAATGCACAAACAAATGGCTCTAGGGTTCCGTAGAATAAAATCGAGAAACCGAAGTTTACACTATGAACAAAACGAGTCCACGTTTCGGATCTCGTATGTCACAAGCGGGCAGCGGAGAGAAGGCTTTATGTTAACATGCACGTGACTACGAAACGGTTCCTTTCTTGCCCAAACACAATCAAATCTCATGCTCAATTCAGTCAATCACAAGTTCATATTCTCATGCTTTTTTTTCTTTCCATTTAATAAAAATGCCATGATACAATTCCAAGGCATAGCATGATCATACTCACAATTCAATTTTATCAAATGTCATACATCAATATGCATTTTTCACATCACAACAATTCACAATTTAGAAATTCAAGCATATACACACATACATAGGTACATTGCCCATTTATACAATAATCATAAATATTTTACCCACCTAATTTCACTTGCGAATCTAAACTCAAATTGGCCCTTCCCTTTGCTCTTGGGTAGGATTTTCTTGATTTCCTAAAAACAAACCAATTTTCCATTTAATTCCAATTCAATAAAATCCCTAAAACTTCAAAATCACAAAAAATGAAAAAATTGCTAAGTTGGGCTTAGCATTAACTTACCAATGGTCTATCTAGATTAGAAAAGCCAAAACCTAGTTTAGAAGCCTTAAAAATCAAATGGGTCCATCAATCATCTTCTTTCTTCATTCGTTCTCAACACAAAAACCCATTTTTTTACTTCCTTTTTCAAACCAAACAAGAAGAAAATAGCATAGAGCTTACCTTAACAAGATGATTCCTCTTCTTTTCTTCTTCTTTCCTTCTCTCTTCTCCCACGTTTTTCTCTCTTCCTCTCTTTTCTTCCACGACTTTCGCTATTCTCTTCTTCTCCTTCTTAATTCAAGACTATTTATTTGGTCTTTTCCCATTTTTGTCGTTCACTTACTTGTCCTTCCAATTCTACCCCTTCTTTTATCTTTTATGTCTTTAACTCCTTTAATCCACTTAACACTACAGTAATTCTAACTAAATTCTAATCTTTTCATTTAATTTCAATTTCTATTCATGCTTACTAAAATGACTAAATTCTGAAAATAATCAAACAAATAAAAAATCAAACAAATCATAAATAAATAATTAAACAAATAAACTGATAAAAATTGAAAAATTTTGGGGTCCAACACAACACGCCTGAATCAGCCATTTTCGGATGTTAATCATGCTTATTCATTGTTTCTACAAGACGAGGATTAAAGGGTACAGACATCGTCCTCTGGTTTCTGAATGGGCTACCCTTCAAACCCAAGTTACTACTGCACCTGTCCACTCTGATATCTCCTTGTAGACCCTAGTGGCTCGTGCAACACCTTCTAGTGCTGTCCCCATTGCACATACTGTGGTATTCTTGACCACGCAGAAAATAAGTGCTATAGGCTTCATGGATATCTGCCAGGACATCGACACTGTTGTAAAGGCAACACTTATATATAGACAACCCTCTACTTCATCTAACCATGTCGTCAATTGTCAGTCCAACAGCACCGCAAAGGACCCACTCCCCAATGAATCTTTACAACAACTCCTTCTTCGTCTTTTATGGAGGTAAATCAGCCCAAAGCCAACCTCACTGATGATTCTATGGCTCTTTTGCCCTCTGTATGCCTAATTAATGGTTCATTAATGCTAGAGCAACATATCATTTTTCTTTCACCTCTTCTTCTTTCATATGCTACCCCTCCCCTCTTTTTCCCTTCCACTGTTTTTGTACATAATGAAGCTTTTATTCCCATTCATGGCATTGGCAATGTGTAAGTCACATCAAATATGACCTTAAATGATTTCCTTTTTGTGCCTTCCTTTAATCTTGTATCAGTGCTAAGGCTCAACAAAACTTCAAATTATGTTGTGATTTTTCACCTTAATTATTGTATGTTTCAGGACCCTGATTGGTGAGGGCCATAAAAAAGTTGGACTTTACTTTCTCAATGCCTTTACATCTGCTACTGTCCTTCTTGCTACTTACTCACCATCTGGCATGCTCGGTTTAGCCATCCGTCGTCACCCATCTGGCATGATTCTTGTGACTATTGTGAAATATGTCACTTGTCCAAGCAAACTAGACTTCCTTTTCCTTTATAGATGTCCATTAATAACAATCTATTTGATTTAATTCATATTGATGTTTGGGCCAAACATGCTACGCCTACACGGAATGGTCATTGTAATTTGTAAGTCTTGTTAATGACTTTTCACATGTGAACTGGACTCATCTCATGAAATATGATGCCTACTTATTACTTTTTCATTTTTTGGTTGACGTTCATTGTTCGCAACCAATTCCATGCATGTTTCGAAATAATCTATTATGACAATGGTTAATCATGTTTTTCAAAAATTATCCTTGACTATGGTATTTTACGATAACTAAGGGGATGTTTATTTCTATTTTTGTTTTTGTTTTTTATTTTTGTTTTCAAATTCAATAAAAACATCTGTTTGTTTGAGTTTTTTATTTTTGTTTTTAGTTTTAATTTTTTCCAGTTTTCAAAAATTATGAAAACCATAAAAAGTGATTTTTGTTTCCTGTTTCTGTTTTTTTTTTCATAATTTGATTTACTATCTTTTAAATATATATTATTTAATTTTTAATAAAATTATGAATAATTTAATTCAACATTATATATTTAATAAATTAAAATTAATTATCAATAAAA
>JANKOD010000007.1:1394490-1413598 GCA_026284645.1 Erythroxylum acuminatum
AGTTCGGATCCAGGATCTGTCCAACAGCATAAGCCACAAACAGCTCTCCAAATAGAATAAGTAAAGGAGCACTCAAAAAAAAGATGAGAACAAGATTCTATTTGAAGGGAACACATCGGGCAAGAATGACCCATTTGCACATAAAGAAGACGATCAGCAGTCGAAAGTTTATTCTGAATAGCTAATCAGAAAATAAAAGAGATTCGGGGCGGTAGAAGATGGCTCCAAACCGTGGGTGCCCAAGAAACAGGGGGTCGGCGAGGATGCAGATTGTTGTAAATGAATCGATTAGTCAACTTGTGCAGTGGAGTCCCCTTCCAAAAGAATCATATAACTTGCATATGAACTTAATTAGAAAAGGTTCAATCTCTCTTTATATGTTCCCCCGTTCAAAAAATATACTTGTCAAGGGTCTAAGTATTGTACCGTATTTATCGAAAAATGGTACAGTAATTATATATATATATCGTGTTAGCTTATGGTACAAGTCGATACTCGAGATACTGATAATATATTAGGTTAAATTGAAAAATTATGTAAATTTAGGGACTATTTTTTTTAAATCTAACCCTAAATGCTAAAACTCCTCCTGCCTAGCTTGCCTCTCCTCTCCTTCTTCACTCACCTTTGCTCCTGACTATTGCATTGCCTCTCCTCCAATCTTCACTGTTGTTACTGCTCATCACCCTTCTCTCCTCCTCCTATCGTCATTGTTTATCGCTATTTGCTACTACTATGCAGTGGTGCCGTCTCACTCTTCCTCTTGCACCTCGCCTTCTCCTATCACGCCATCACTATCCATTGTAGCCCATCGCCATTGTCCAACATCCAACAACAATCTTCAAATCCTATTCAAGTACATCAATATTGTAAATCTTCATCAAGCAACCAATCTTCAAATCCCATAATATTGCTTGATTATTTGGATATTTTGGATTCTCTATTCTACTAATAACTTTTCATTTTATCAAAATTGATTAAATCCATTAAATTATTGATTGATATACTGATACAATCTCCATGTGTACTTTTGGTTAGAAAAAGCAGAACCTAAGTATGAAAGTTACTTTATAATTAGTTGACTTATGTAATCACACAAAATGAGTACATACCATTCATAAATTATTACAAAAGTATGAATAATAGCTGCCAAAGTGTAACAGTCAGAGGATTTTTATTCTTTGGTTAAGAAACCTAAGAATTAATGTATATACCTTAAATATGATCAAAAGTAGTGTTTATGGCAGCGATCCATTTGTCTCTTTCAATATTTGCACATTCTATTAACATTCTTCTGTTAACATCTTTAGCTAGATTTGCTTTATAGGCTCTCTCCTCAACTTCTATAATTGCTAGCACTCTAATTGTTTTACGTTTAAGCTTAGTGTTCTCCCTATTTTTTATTATTATTGTGCTTGAAATTATTCTTCAGTTGCTGTTTGAGCTTGTTACTGCCATATTATGGATTCTTCTTGCTTTATTACAAGCTCTTAGTTTCTTGCTCTTTGATATTCATTGTTTTCCTACAACATAAATCAATTAAAGCTTCTCCCTACACCCCCACATACATGATATGAAGTTATTAATTTAATGTTAACATATGTTTTTATTTATTTTTCCAGATAATTAGTGGAAAGCTCAGATACTATTGATAGTTCAACTTGTTCAAGATGGTCCAATGATCCAGATTAGGCTGCTAGATTGGTTAGTACGAAGAATCATACTATTTATTTGTATTACAACAAATATTTGAAAAGGGAGAATCACTAGATTAAAGAAACATTTAGCAATGATCAAAAGTGATGTAAAACCTTAAAAGAAAGTTAGTTATAATGTGAAATGAAAAATAAAAACTTTGTTTGAAGAGTATCAGAATAAGAAGGACAGAAGCTAAATAATGAAGTACGAAATTGATATTAGAAGTTCTTTTTGCACTAGTTAGAGTGATACTGAAAATGTTTAAGATGAGATTCTTACCTAAGAAGAATAGATTTATACACTTGATGTGAGAAAGAGAAGAAGACAAGTATCTAAATTTTTTGCTCTATAAAGATTTTCAAGCATTGATTGAAAGAATTAGTAACTAATGCAATAAAAGTTTATAATTTGCAGGCATGACCTAACTTATAAACTTGGTAATTCATAGATTGCATGTGTATTACTCCTCATATGATGTTTCCAAAGAGTTTGATCAAAAATTAGAAGAATAATGGGGAAAATCTTATAGTCAGATGATTTCATAAGACAATCAATAATAAAAGTGAAATAGAGTGATATTTTCTTAGCAAAGGAGGAAGGGAATTTAGGAATTATTCCCTTTACAGTCACTAAAAATTCTTAATAATCAAACATTATGAAAAATTCTTATAGATAAATAATCTCTTTGGGTGAGACGGATCCATGCTTATTACCAAAATAAAGGGAGCTTTTCAAATATCATACTTAAAAGTAACATTTTATGAACTACGTTGTATATTCTCAATTTGAGAGAGCAAGTCAGATTGGAATTTAAGGTGGTTGATCAAAAAAAAGGGTTTTGAAATGATAATTAGAGCAACAAAGGTTGTCCTCGTAGAATCACTAAGCTTAATGTTCTTAGGAACTTAATACCAAATAATGCCACAGTCAGATACGTCTATAAGAACAATTTATGTAATCTCAATGAAATGGGTTGGTTAACTTTTATAGCCTTCACCTCTACTCCCTTTATTAAATCTAATAAAGAAGATTCAATATAATGGCTAAATGATTCCTTAAGGAGCTTTACAAACCATTCTTACAAGCAACTTTTAAGGACCCGGTCCCTTAAATGAGATGGTACAAAAACAATGCGAATTAAGCAGACAAATCATAAAGTATGCTTTATCCTCATTCTTGCTATTATGAAGAGGATAAACGTAATTGATATATTAAATGACAATCACAACATTGTTAATTGTTGTGATCTGTATAAGCAAAACCCTGTTATTAGTCATTTTGAATGTGATTAACATGGAAAATGGTATAAAAACTCTATAGCCTCTCTTCTCCACATAGTGATTGGCTTGAGACAATGAACTAAATCAATCAAAGACAAAGTGTCTATAAATGAGACCCCCTTATTTAGAAAGTTACATTTGGTAATATAGTTTACTCAATATAGAGAGAAAAAAATCAAAGAATTTTTCAAAACAAAGGCTTCCGAGCAATAATAAGTTCTACTTAACCTAAAGAACTTGATAAAGGAGTAATTGATTATATATAACATTAATTTTAGTTACAACTTAACTTTAGCTACCAATTTAGGAATCTCCATGCATTGATTTATAGGGAATGAAAGAAATAAATTATAAGAGCTTTAAGCTAAAATGTTTATTCAGATACTATAGTTGTAATACCCCACATCTAGCAAGTTCTCTTTAGGGTCCATCTTGATCATTTACCCTCCTATTCTAATCAAAGTATCACTCCTTTCAAGGATAATTCTTCTAACATCCTAGGTCCTCCTTGATTATAGTTACTCTATATTCCTTTGTAATCATTTTAGTGTAAGCTTTGTTTCAATTATATCTAGCTTTGCATCATACCTCTATAAGGAGCCTTTTTCTCTGATTAATACAATTTATTTTCTATAAAAAAAACCTACATAAACTTATTAGTACAAAAATAAGAGAAGAGAAAAGTAAATAATAACAGAGAGGGACTAAAACATAAGTTTAATATAATAATAAGTTAAAAATCTTTATATAAAATTATATGACGTCAAGTAAGTTGATATCCAAGTTAGTAAGATAAGTTAATAAACTTGTACATAAAACTTTGAACTTTATAAAAGTTAAAAAAAAGTTATGAAGACATTCAATTTTTTTTCATTTTTATAAATTGAATATATTCTACAATTATTATATCAATATATATATATATATATATATTTGCAATAAACTTTTAAATTATTTAATGAAAATTTAAAGATAAGTAATATAAAAGATATTTCAATTATTTAATTATTATATATTGTTTAATTTTATTAAATTATTTCTTATTATATATTGTTTAATTAGTGTAAATTGATAATTAAAAATTTTATAATTTTTAAATAAGCTAAGCTTGTAGAATTAAGGATAATATATATTAATTTTTATCTATTATTCACTTTATATTTTATTTCATTTTGATTACAATAAATTTGAAAGTTAATAATCTTGTTTATTATGTTTCAAATCAAAGTTTTCAAGGAAATCTGGGTCTCTCAATTAATAGATATAAAAGCTACATGTTTGTGTCTGCTATTGCTAATCATATTGCAAAGTGGCTATCTAATGTTTTAGGTCTCAAACTAAAGGATCCCCCTTTCACTTATCCTGGTATCCTTATCACTATTAAGAGACCATTTTATAGGGACTACATTTCATTGATTAAGAAGATATAGAAGAGAAAATGCAAATGGTTTAATAGAAGTCTTTAAGGTACAAGAATATTATATCTCATAAATTTAATGGTTAACACATTGCATATTTATTACTCTTCACATATCTTTTTATCCAAGAGAATGATCAAAACTGTTGAGATGAAGATGAGAAAATTCTTGTGGTCAAATGACTTAAATAAGAACTTAATTACCAAGGTAAAAGAGCTTGAATTATGTATGGTAAAAGATGAAGGAGGTATTGGTGTTTAACCTATTAAAATCATCAATAAAGTCTTGATGGCTAAAAGAGTATGAAGGCTTTTAAAAAATAAGGAATCTTTTTAGGTTACACGGATCCACATATACTTATTGAAAGATGAAAGCCTGTGAAATTAAACCAAAGTCTTTTAATTAGTGGTCTATAACATAGATATTAAAGTTGAGGGGGTGTTCTTACAAATATATCAAATATAATATGGCATAAGATTAACCTCCAGCCACCATCTCCAGTGTCAACTCCTACAAACTAGAGCTTCTAATGGTCTAAATATGTGTATTGCCACTATTTTCGGCCCCTTTCTGCTACTCCTCTAGTTCCTTGGTGTTTTAACATGATTTTCATTTGATTTTGTCACAAAAATTAATATTGTGTAACTATTGTCTTTGGGTTTTATCTATTTGTGTGGGTATTTCAGATTATTTCTGCGCTTGAATTTCTGCGCTGGGACTAGGGTGAGTGGTGGGATTTCAAAGGTTTGCTTTTTTTAGAGTGTTTTTGGCTTAGCATCTTACTTACTCATATTGGTTTTGGCTATTATTATTTCTATGGCTAACAAAAACAAAAGTTTTGTTGTCATAAATGTCATTCCCATGATATTAAAAATCACGAAACATAAGTTAACTTGCTTTAGCTATTTTAATTGGTGTAAGACATTTCTAATTTATTTATAGTGTATTTCTAAGGATCATCACCTTACTAATGATTGTCTATTAGATCATAAATTCAAAGAATGGTTACGAGATGATGTAACACCCTTTATACGGAACCTACAACCATCCACACATATAGTAACCCCATCTACACATATAGTAACCAAATTCCTATGCATACATTCAAGGTATGCAATTTTATTCAATGCTATACATATACACATTATAAAACTCCCTAATGCTTAACATTATCATTTAACAGAAGTAAAACATCTTTACATTTTTATGGTAGTCCAAAAGAAAACATACAATTTCCTTCAACCATTACATGTACAATCATCTTTAACTAAAACTACCTTCCAAAAGTACTTTTTCTTCTATCTGTTGGCCTTGGTCCCTGCAAATATTCCATGTACCTCACTCTTATGACTTGGACCTACACTGATTAACACCCGTGTTAAGCTTGAAAGCTTAGTGGGGAAACACTTAGTTTGGAAGCCCACTCACAGTAACCATCCACTAAGCACATACATTCATAAACATCATGCAAATATAAATAGTGATGGAAGACTTAATCAAATAAATAATGCAAACATGCTTCAATATGTTGTTCATGTACCATAAATTCACCTTCAAAAGTCAAACATTGATAGTCAACACTCAATGATACAAATTATCAATACAATAGCAAATGCTAATTCATGTGCCAATTATTTATATTGTCATATTGTAATTCTTATATATATCTATTTACTTTACTTTCTATGTTAGGCCTGCACATTCCTATAGGTGTGGATAACGGGAACTATGGATATCCAAAGACATCAAAACTGTGGATACCTAAAGGCATCAAATTATAGATACCCCAAGGCATCAAACTGTGGATACCCAAAGGTATTGAATTGTGGATACCTAAAGGTATCTGTAGACACTGGTGGTGTCAAACTGTAGCAGCTACACTGTATCCCTATAGGCATGACTATCTATCCACAACCAAGACAATAGAGCTGGCACTATAACATTTCCTTTAACCATTTGCAAATTTCATAATTCATATATTAACAAATCATATGATATACATTTAAAATCGTAAAATCTATATTTGCGTTCATACATGCAATTCATGGCTTACCACCCTTAGAAGGGTATCAAAATCACACTTGTACAATCATACTATACACATATGAGTAATGAATATGCATACAAATCATTTATGTACATGTAAATTTTCTTTGGAATGCATAATGCTCAATCTTATATTTCAATGTTCAGTCTCCTAATTCACATGTGGTAAATCCTATTTCATTTATTTCTAGGTGTTTGAAACATTTTATACACATTAAAAAATGTTCAGATAAGATTTGGTAAACATTAGAAATGCAAACAAACTCAAAACAGTGCAATTTGAGCAAAACCCCAAAGTGGTCTAAAAAATACCCAAACTATCGATCCAAAAAAAATCACATGATGGAGTCTAGTTTTTCCTTAATATTTGTATAGAAAAAGTCATAACTGGGTTTCGTGGTCTTTTATACATTTGTCCATTTGTTTCTCTAGTTTCTAAAACACCAAAGATCAGGCTATTTGGAGTTCTAACACATGAGCTATAGACCAAATATCACATGCTACTCCAAAACAGAGTCAGCATCAAGTTACCAATTTCTATCCAATTTCCAACATCATAAAGCCAGAATTAAGCCAGAGTTACTTCTAAAGATTTGGTCACCATTGGTCACCATTTTCTATCCCAATTTCTAACATCATAAAGCAAGAATTAAGTTAGAATCTCCTCTAGAGATTTCTAGCTCTATGTCTTAGTTTTCATATGCAACTAAAATCACCAAATTTAGAATTATGTAGGCTGATTTGTGACCTAAACAATGTGACTGGTTCAACAAACCCTAGACAGAATTCCACTACATGATAATCTCTTGTCATATTCAACCAATTCTATACAAGATAACACCAAAATAGCACCAAAGCATCATCCTAGCAACCATTCCACATCCAAATGAATCTTTTTACACATTCAAATATACAAAATATAGAAATTAAGTGAAGTCCCAAACCTCAAAATTGACAAAGTAGGTCTTCTATTGCCTTTCCTTTCCTTCTTCTTTGGCTTTCTTGACTCACCAAGTAGAAATATCACAAATACACATCTCAATCCCACTTCCAAACTTATAATTCTAGTTCTTCATAATCAAAGCAAGAAAAGGTAAAGGTGAAGAGAAAATCCCTAACTTTTACCTTAATTTCCACCTAAGATTGGCTTAATTTCTTACGTGAAAAATGATGGGATGAAGAAGGTAAAATGGAGAGGAGAAAAATCTGAACTTAAAACCTCCAAAATGCCATACATCCCCCCTCTCAATATGCCCATTCATGCAGCTTTAAATACTCACACATATGCTTAATTCCTATTGGACACACATGCTTTATTATTATTGGTCACACATGCCTTAATCCAATTGGTCCATGTGTTAACTTTAGAAAAATTGCATATTGGTCCTTCTTCTTCTTCCTTTACTTCCCACATTAGCCTACAATATTATCAATTAATTTCATTCCCCTATGTCTCAATTTTATAATGGAATAATCCAATTTGGAGGTCTAAAGACCAAGATATGCCCATATTACAAAAGTATGTTCATGTGGAAATGAACAAATTACCCATTTACCCACATCTTTCACATTAAGTACCATTACGTCTCTTACTATGCTTAGATGAGCTTAATTTATTATGTTCACTTTTTAATACACCCTAGAAATGCTATCATACTTCTAAGGCATATATTGGGGCCTAACAGATGATGCCCGATTATTCTTACAAATTTGGAACTCTATTGATAATGAAGTATTCAGTCTCATTAATCATTATGAGTATGTCAAAGAATTAATAAGTTATTTGGAATTTTTGTTTTTTGTAAAAGGAAATATTTCTCAAATTTATGAAGTGTGTAACGGATTTATCAGGCTGAATAACAAGACCAATCCCTTCAAGCTTATTTTATAAATTTCAAAAGATCTATAAATAATTAAATATTTTGTTATCATTTATCCTTGATATTAAAGTCCAATAAGCCCAACAAAAGCAGATGGAAATCAAGAGTTTTTAGCTAGACTTAACTTACAGTTCGAGATTACTGAGGCTTATATTCTTTCTAGCACTGAAATTTCCTCCTTGCATAAGTTTTTAATTGGGATACTCTTTATAGACACTAGCGTATTTGTTACTCCTACCACTCAGGCCTCTAATGCTCTTGTGAGTCAAAATATTAGTTATTGTTAATAAGTTTTATAATGAAAACTTTCAATATCGCAAGTATACAAATTTTAACTTGTAGTACAAAAGGTATCGTTCTCACAACGACTAATTAGACACCTAATAACTTGAATAAAACTTTTCTAAGATATTAAAGATTGATTTGAATTTAAATAAATAACTGAAATTGAAACAACTAATAAAACAAAACAAGTAAATAATTGAGTTGCCCATAAAAATAAGGTTAATCAAAGTTTGGAGACTTAGGAATTATTTTATCCTTGTTTTTCTCCTTTATCTTATTGATTCAATTATGCTTGATCCTAGATATCATACGGTTTTGATTAACCCCTCTGAAGATCTAGTTAAGTAATCCTAATTGAATCCAAAAAGATAATATTGTAATCCTCAATTCACAAAACTACTCATAACTTTTCAATTAGATCTGAAGCAATCCTAAGGATAATTAATTTCACAACTCATATCACTCTTTAGTTGTTAATTAATCTAATAATTATAGGTATACTAGGCTACCAACTCTTGTTGCGCACCTTAACATATATAACTTGATTCATTCTCTCAATTTATTACTAACTATAAGCATAACCATTATAATAAAGCATTGATAGGTGTATCAAATTAAAAAAAATCATGTTTAACATCATAAAAATCCAAATAAACATCCAAGAAAATGAAAAAAATAAAGGGAAAAGAAGGAAAAATTAGTAGGAGTCTGGATCTGGAAATTTGGAATTCTTTGAAGCTCTGTTGATGTCTCCTCTTGATCTTCTTTTAATCTAGTGATTGTTGCCTTTTTTGTGCTTTTCTTGTTCTTTTATAGTGTATGAGGCTTCTAGGGTTATTTCTAGGCTTCTCCCATTTAATTAGGTTCCAAAAAAGACCTAAAACATCAAAAGTTGAAAAATCTCTAAAGCTAGAAAGACCATGCACGATCATGACCTAAATAGTTTCCCAACCTTTGTCATGATCGTGACAGAAGCTCCATATATATAGATTGTTCTTCACCTATCATGATCGTGCACGAGACACGATCATGCCATGCCTGCATGCATCAAAAACCTCCTATTTTCTTCACATTCTTGTTTCTATAAACTCACAAACACATCAAGCACCTCTTGAAACATAAAATTAAGATCAAATTCTTGCTCTAAACCAATTAAACACCTAGAACACATACAAACACTAACAATAACACAATTCTAAGCTTATACATATGATAATTATCTAAGAAAACACTTAAAAACACACTTAATCACCTAAAAACTTTAATCTACACTTATTAGTTATGACTATGGAAAATCATCCCATTGGAATACTAACAAAGGACAAATAGAAAATTAGAATCAAGATATAGGAGGAATCATCTACGAATATTGTCATAAAATAGGTCGCATCAAATATTCTTATCTAAAGCTACAAAATAAAAAAAAATAACTCAGATCATATAGTAGCTACTACTACGCCATATAGCTCATCAGCTGAGAAGACAATTACAATTTTTGTAGATGAATTTGTCAAATTCACTCAGTACCAGAAGCATTGAAAAATTGATGTCACCCTATCTCTGTTATTGCTAATTTAGATAACACACCTACATGTCTTCTTTCTTTTTCCTCCCAATGGGTTATTAATTCTAGTGCCTTAAATCACATGACATGTAATCCCAATCTTTTTTCTACTTTCTAAAATCACTTATCTCCATCCATGTTACCTTAGCATGAAGATCTAGTTCCTCTAATATTTGCTATGGCACTATCAAACTCACTCCATTATTTTCATTATCCTCTATCTTTCATTTATCTAGATTCTCATTTAATTTACTATATGTGAGTAAACTCAATCGTTCCTTAAATTGTCATATTTCATTAATCCTAATCATTTTTTCAAGATTTTATGACGAAGAAGATTATTGGTAATTGACTTAAATCAGAGGGTCTTTATATTCTAGAAAGTTAGGTGACTCAACCCATTGCCTATTCTAGTGTAGCCCCTTTGGAGTCCTTTACCAATAGGAAAAAAATTGCTTTTAATATAGATTACTAAGAGAGGAAGTCTAAAGCAACATCAAATGCAACTTGAATGTCATAAGGAGATTATATTAGAGAACGAACATACTTACCTAAGCTTTATGCCAGTAGTTAAAATGTTTAAGATTTTTTTATATTGTACACATTAACTCTCCTTGTTTAGAGGATAGATAAAGACTTTTCGAGTCTATTGTAAGCCATATTTTGTACTATCATATTTCATCTACTCAATTCTTTAACTTTTAAAAATGTTCAAACTTTAGCAATGAAAAGCTTTTTAACTATATTCAATATATTTTAATATTTAGATACGATTATTTCTTTTTAGTAAATGATTAGTCATTATGAGTTCTAATCTCAAATGCTTAGAATTATGCTAATATATTATTTATTTTTTAAAATTTTATAATAATTTTTACAATTTAGGCATATTATTGTCATTTACATTGTATTTAAATGTATCTCTTATTTAGTGATGTAAATCCACCTAAAAATAAAATTTAAAGAATTCACAAATAAGATTGAAATCTTACCAAAAAAAGTTAAATTATTTTTTAAGGAACTAACATATTGATAATGAAGAATCAATAACCGAGTTTATGAAGTGTTTTGACCGCTATAAAGAAAGAATTATTTGATAAATTTTAAAGTTGAATGAAGAATAAGAGAAATAACTCACGACTTCTAATATTTTGCAACTCAAATCTCAAATATGTATTTATTGATTACTTGCATCCCTTTTATATAGGATTAATATAGATAATGTAATAGTAACATATAATTACAAGTGTAACAAAGATTTATACTTAAATTAAACCATTAACTAATAATATTATTTGAGTTAGAACTCCAACGAAACTTATTCAATAAGTCAACTAAATAATAATTCTATTTTAACTGTGACTTTACTAGAATACTTCAATTAGGACTATAGGAATCCTATCTCAATTCAAATTCCTAATGTCACATGAAAGTATCATCTTTAGGGCTTCTCCAAATTATATTATAATTAACCATGTAACAATTCTTAATCTAAATAAGAAACTAGCTAATAACTATAAAACATATTGTAATTATAACCTAATTACAATAAAGGATAAAATTTGTTGGATCCCATATGGTTTTGTATATTATCAATGTAACATTTATTTTTAAAAACTATTAATAACCTCAACATTTTTTGTTTTAGATCATTGTCCCCCTACCATCAACTTTTGTTACAAATCCTAACTACAAACTCCATAACCGTGTTGTGTATTGCCACATGTAATGTCACATATAATGACATATAATAAAAATGATGTCGATTCAAAGTATGTAGTTAAGAGTTTTAAAAGAAAGTTAATGGTATAAGGGACGAGCAATATAAAACTAAAACTATAGGAGAATTATTGATAGTTTTTAAAAGTTAGGGGGTCTATTGATAATATGTCAAACCATAGGAGCATCCAATGAATTTAACCCTGTAATGAAACCAAGACTATATAATGAATAAACTTTCAAACATAAAATTAACCCTAATTCCATAGAATTTTACTTCGATTTCTTCTCGAAGTAATGGTCTTTTTCATTGACTAGTTATACTCACATTATTTAACACAATATGGAATGTTTTCGAATTTAATGTCTAGTTGCTACTATGTATATAATAGAAGTAGTTTTTATTGTTTCCTTTATAGTTTGATTGTTTGTACGAATTATATAGTTATAATTTTATTAATTTTTTAAAATTAAAAAATTGTATTGATAAATTAGGATTGAAGAATAGCTATCAGAGAGGATCATAATTCTCCTTAGTCTCTTACAACAAACACCAATAATAAAACGCCAACACCCCATTGGACCAACGATGTAACCAGAGAAAACGTGTACATTGTATCAAAGCAGAGTTGTTTGTAGCAAAAATGTGAGCATTGAGAATTTTTCATTCCCCAAATTTTAATCCTTTCTTATGCCTACTCCTAAAATTTTGTTAAGAACTTTCCACTATCTTCTTCTTCTTTTAAGGGTTAAGGAAACCTTGTATAGGAACTTGAGCAAAGAAGAATATTTAACAACTTGAACAACTAAAAAAACATTATAAATATCCCCTAACAAAATTACAAACCAAAATTTTCTTTTTAACTCAGTCTAGTACTCTAGGGCTAAAAAACAACTTAACAATGAATGTTTAAATTTTCAATGCTTAAAAAGCTCTCTCAATTATGTTATTGTATCTTTAAAATATCATAAAGTTATATAAGAACTAACTTATGAGGTATTTATACTTATACCTCACTCAAATGTCTGTTACTTATAAAAACTAATCGATATAATGATTAGCTTTTAGTAGTTCGGTTAACCTATTTCTAACATCGATTGACAAATGTCTTAAAATTTAGCCAACATAATGTTTTGTTTATTTTGAAATAATCATTTCACCAATTCAAGTCACATGTTTGATTGATGAAGGCTTGAAAACCTAGTTTGAGCAACCTATCTCCTTTATAAGTCGATTGATGTTGCCACGAAATAAAAATTCAACATTATATTTCTCAAATACAAAAGTTTGGTTGACTTATCCCCTCTGTAAATCAATTGAGAGGCATTATAATCAAACCTAAAATTAATAAAACATTTGTTAGGTTCACTTAAACCTATATATATTGCCTAATATGTGCTGGAATCATTTTTTCAAACAAGCCATACCAATTTCTAAAACAATCAAGTTAACTAAAGTATCAGACTCCAATTCTTTGACAAAAACTTGATAAAAATATTCAAAAGTACCTAAAATTGATTTTAAGAATCAATAACATTTTTTCTAAAGATTAAAATTATAATTTTTATTATAATGAAAACATTTATACATATGGAGCTCCCTTAAGTATTAAAATCATCATAGTAACTGTAAACAAATGATTATAATTTTTTGTTTACATTTGAAAGTTCTTAATCTTCTTTGATCTTATTCCATTTAACTTGTTCTTCGTTCAAATGATTTTGAAACTCATGAATTTTCTTAATTTCTTTAATTAGGCTTATATTTTTTACTTGATGCTCCATGTAGCACCAAAACCATATTGTTTTTCTTAGCTCAATTGTCAATTTTCTTATATAATTTCATAATACTATCCATAAATCATAACAAGCAAATCATTAATAACATTTATATTTTATTATCATGAAAACTTAGATTGAAACCTCATTTTGGTTCAATAATCTCCCTTTTAATAATGATAAAACATTATATGATTTTGAAGAAAATGATATTATAATTTAATCATAATTCTCCCTATTTTAAAATAATATATGACAAACACAATTTTTAAATAACTAAAAATACTTCAAACCATTTTAATCTTCTCGAAAGTAATTACTAACCTCTAATGCATAGAAAGGCACACTTTATCATATGTTATAATAACTAGCAAGTAGAATGTGCATCAATTATGCTTTATTCCTTGCTAATTATGCAAAATTTATCCTCATTAATGATTTTTTAAATATATAGATCAATTGGTGTAAATTTTTAATAGATCCAATCTTTATATCCCACTCTGCATATGATCTATAATAAAATGATATTTAACCATTATATGCTTGGTCTTAAAGTTTTTAATATCAAACAACAGAAACTAATATGTCATACCTAATATTATAGATAAAAATTTCCAAACATATCTATTAGTATTGTAGCAAAACAATTTCAAACATACCAATTAATCTTTAAATTATTACATAAGTCAGATAAGTTGTGCACAACTATCAGTAACTACATATTCAACTTTTAGGATTGACAAGATTATTGAATTTTTTTTCTTGCTAAATCATAAGCTAAATGCATTGCCTAGGAATTGATAAGTACCAAATGTTGTCTATCTATATAACAAGCTATTCACATAATCTACATTGAAATATTCAATCAAATCAAATAACATATGTGTAAGGTATAAAATTCTTAATGACATAGTACCATATAGAATTTCAAACTTTTAATCATAAAAAAAATTAATGGCAATTATATTTTTTAATCATCAAAACAAAAATTAGAAATTCCTTTTGGTTAATATGATCCTTTAGTTAATAAACTTATTCTTAGTTATGATGATGTACTTGATGAAACTAATGATATTTTTTATTAACTACCCTTATCTTTACCTACTTCATCCTCTTTAATGACTTCAACATATACCATCAGATTTATACCTTTAACTTTATTACAGTCTACACCTTAAACTTTTCATAAATCTACTAAAAAACAATGTTCCTTAGTTAAGATTCATAAACATATGAAAATGTGTTCACTTTATAACAATTTAAAACTTTAGAGTTCAATTATTTAGAAGATACTATATAAATAAATAAAGTGTATATAGTTAAAGATGAAGGATTCAGAGCTTTAATTTAGTATGACAACTTCTTCTTTATATTACTATTTTTGTAAATAATGAATATATTAGTGCCATAAAAGGTTGAGCAATAGTGTTCTTAATGAATACAAGAGCATCCAAGAAGAACGAATATTAAATGATACAAGAAATCAAAAGATTGGTATGTGAAAAAGGACTCTAATAAATTTAATAAAATGACCTTGTTTATAGCTTCATCTCACAATAAATGTTTATAGCTTAAAATAATGTCTTTTTGCTTATAAAACATAACGACAACATTTTGTTCTAAAAGTTAGTCAAGTCTCTACCCAGCCTCAGGCTTGGGCTTGAACTTATGCTCAAACCTGAGGCCTGACTATATTTCAATCCTAAAGCTCGAGGTCCGGTTAATCTAGGTTTGGCTCGTTGATTACAAACTAGGTCAGGTCAGACCCGAGCCATATTGCCAGCCCTACTAATAATCTTATGTAGTATAAGAAAGTGTTAATTGATTCTCCACTTGGTAAGTTGTTGTTGGCTAAATGAGTGTTTCTTCTTGTAGACAAAAATGTGTGGTATAATTTTGCCACATATAGCTTGTAAAAGGATTTCTTTGGTGAGGGCATTATCAATTAATATCCTTTGGTTTCTTTCATCCCGTAAACTAGAGACTAAGTAACTAAAAGCTAATATGAAGATCCAAAGATCCCCTTCAAACTTCATCTTAGTGCTCAGCTTCCATTAATAATGCTAGTCCAAAGAACATGGGGATTGCTGACATTGTAGAGTTGAATAAATGCTTGTTGCAGGTACCTGTTATAATGACATTGAAAGAATAGATGTTATAAATTTTCAAGAGAAGATTTACAAAGTATACATTAGTTTGGCAAGTGAGTATTTGACTAGTCTGTTAGAACTTGGAAGACTATTTTTGATAACTTACTATAGCATGATTGAAGATCTAGGTGACTGATGCTTGATCCACATTATTTTATACCAAGGTGCAACACAAAACGGGTTGCTAAAGAGAGAGCAACATAATCTATTTTTGTAGTTACAAAAGGGAATGAATTTTTAATAAATGGAGTCTTCAGCTAACCTGTTTAAATTGTAGATGAGGAGGAATGGAGAACTGCTTAGAGTAAGATTAAGTTTTTAAATGTTGTTAGATGATAGTCCTTTAACAACTGAGGCATTTATGGGAATAAAAGCTTTTAAGGGAGTGGCTTCAATTACACATTTTTGGTCCAATTTCATACCAGAATAAGGTAGGTCCAGTTGTCATACCAAAATGAGGTGTTGTTACCATTCTTTACAATTGATCTATATGAGTCTTTGATGCTCCATTTTAGCTTAAACAAGTTATTCATAAGCGAAGAGGTAGTTATTATAATCATAGCTGTAATAGCCAATTTTTCATACTAAGGGTTAGAGCCTTAGAATTTTGCATATGAGTCATATCATTGAGAGTTCATTAAATGCATTTCATTCACATACATATCATTAGCATACACATATGAATTATGAATTAGTACACATTGCAAAGATAATATATACACTCAATTGACATATTTCGAGGTATGAAAGGTTTAAAATGATCATGATGTGAATTGTGAATTATTTATGTCTTAAATTTTGGTTTGATTGGTTATAAGTAGTAAACTTGGAATTAATTGTTACAATTGAAAATTTGATGAACTAAAATGTGCATTTAGACTATGAAAAATGCCAAGTGGCAAGACAAGTTGACAAGAAAAATTAGGATGACTAAGTCTATAATTGAGTGACATTTGGCATAGGTAACTAATTGACAAATGGCAGCAATACATGAGTGACAAATGGACTAACAACTAGGTGACATTTGGTGGCTTATGAAGAGGATAAGTGGCTAGCATGCTTAAGGACACATGTTAATCTAAGATAATGACACCTTGCACCTAGTTGAACTAAACATATGCTGAAAAAGTTTTTGCTGTGTTTCTTCTTCACTCTTTACTCTCTCCATCGAAACCTGCATTCATCACCTAGCTCTGCATTTTTGGTTTAAGTCTTCCTAAATGGCTACACCAAAATCCATGCTTTTACCCTTATAAAGTTAGGTAAAGAATTAGAACATAGTTATTCCTGTTATAGTCTTTAGTCCTAGCCGAAAACCATCCAATTTCCACCTTGAAATTGTGATGATTTTGCATACATAGAGAGCTAAATTAGCTTGATCTTGAGGTGAAAATTTGAGCTAGACAAGTAAGTAAAAGATTGATCTTTATGGAATGTTATAATAGAAGGGTTATGATGATTGAATTGGGATGAACTGTTTATCATGTTGATGATGAATTGTATTGGAAATTGATACTTAAAATTGGATACTTTTATCCCTAGTTTTTTATGTATAAAAACTGTAGATTATAGGTTGTTTCATGGATGAATTGGATTGGGATTTCAGGTATAATGAAGGTGAATTTATGTTAAAGAAAGGCGCTAATATAGTGATCTTGAAATGGGAAAGAACTAGGAGTACATGTATGATCAAATGAATGATAGTTTCTGCTTTGATTTTAATGCATGAAAGATTACCAAATGAATGATTTGAATTGGAATTAGATATGGAATTGATGAGGAATTGACATATAGTTAAGGTATAAGTAATGGACTATGATGAAGATGTGTTGAATTTAGTAAGAAGATGTTAAAAGTTGGAAAAATTTTGAAGGAAAAGGATGGTGAACCTTCGGTTCACTCATCCCACGATCATGGGATCTACATTAACTCCTTCACATGATCGTGGGCAAATCATGTAAATGAAAAAAGTTTGGTTTTGTGTTATATTTAAACCATAAAGGATAAGTTACTTTACTTAGGTGCAATTGGACATGATTGGGGCTTGAAATGAACCTAGATAGTTACTTGATTAATTAATTAAGTGTTTGATAAGTTTAGGTTGTTAATTGATGTTATAAGTTAAGGAATGGATTGTTTGATATCAATGTCTATGAATTTGGGAAGTATGAATTGTTAATGGTATAAAGATGTTCTTGTAAATATGATTGAAAGGATATAGGTAATGAATTAGGTATGATTGAATGAGAATTAGGAAATTGTGTGAATATATAATGCTAGGAAAGGATTGATGAATTTTAAAGTAATCAAACTTATTTAAGGCATAACCTAATTGCAAACTAGATAAATACAAGTTATAATGAATGAATGATCAAGACTTATGAATAAAGATACATACCCGAGATAGTCAATTGAGCATGCAATGAACAAAACACATATACATGTGTATGATTGAATACTTATTTGATTAAACAAGTTAGTAATCTGTAAATATGTGTGGCTTGCATGATAGAAGTACAAATTGAGCGTCCACATCCAGACATTGTCGAATCGTCAAGGCAACAGCTATTTGGAGCGTACTGTGAGTTAACCTAGATGTTTTCTCACTATATTTTAATTGTTTTTTATTAACTTTCATATATTGAACTGTTATTGATATGATTGTGATATTCCGGACATTGTTGGTTCGAGGAGTTTGATATTCGGGATTGTATTAGAAGTGTTTTCAAATTGAATGTGCAATATTCATGTGTTTTCAACTATATGTTGTATGCCAAACTCAGATCCGATGAATATAATAAGTGACTGTGCACTTTGAATGAAAGTTATTGATAGCATATTATATGAAATGATGCATTCCATCATATGAATATGCATGATCAGATAAAAGAGTTGTGACCAGAGTGACCAGTCTGAAAAGAGCTTAAAACTCATAAATGTACACAAAGAGCCATAGGCTCAATTATTAATGAGTCTGGTATCCATAAAGGGATACGGGACAGTATCTGAAATGAACCCGGTATCTACAAAGGATACGGAACAGTAAATAGGCACTGGATCACAAAAAAATAATAATGAAAGTGGAATCTCATGTGCATTTGCATACATATATATATACGTATATATATATATATATATGTATACTAAATTATGAAGAATTTCTGAATTGTATTAATATATAGATATGCAATGTTTGTGTACATGATGATGATATGAATGATTGGATTATGCTGAAATTTTATATATATATATATATATATATATCATCTTTCAACAAGCACATTATTAA
>JANKOD010000007.1:1458424-1471746 GCA_026284645.1 Erythroxylum acuminatum
TTGTCCCGAGAACGGGGCCCCAACGGGCTCGCCTCCCGGGGCAGTCGGGCCTCGGGGCCGGGGTCCGACAAACCTCAATAGAGGATTTTCTCAATCAACCTAATAGTACGACCACCTCATACTAACCTCAACAGAGGATTTTCTTAACAATATTTAGTAATAAAGATAAGAAATAAACAACTCAAGTGATCAATCAACTAAGAACAAAATAATACACTTGAGATAAAAAGAAGACTTCCCTGTAGATTTTATCTTCTTGAAATAACCCAGCTGAAACTCTTTACCATAGTCGATTCTTTCTTCATAAAACAAATCACCACAGCCATGGCTCATCAAAAAGAACACAGAATCACTTCAGTTTTCTCATCATAAGAATAACACCTGTGACATCAAAACATATGCAGACCAACTCTTGCTCACAAATTAATTTCACCGTGGCTTACAAATCAACTCCATAGTCACCATATCTAATGCATTACACCTTGGTTGCTTTTCTGTAACTTTGCAATCTATGCAGGCCAATCCACCAAAACACACTCACTATTCGATTAAACAATTAACTCTCTAGAGTCCATCTCACACACGCATCTTCACCCTTTGCCGCACATACACTCACGTGGTTTTGGAAGACTTCTTCATTGATGAGGAGATTTGATAAATTGTGCTACCGTGGATCAAATCTTTAATCAATTGAGAGTCCTCAAATCTTCAATCAAATTTAGTCACATGTCCAACCATATAATAATTCCTACTATAAATTAAAGATGTGGGCAATATCCACTGTAGAGATTCACGTCAGATGCTTATAATCAACGTGTATGATACAAACTCAA
Source organism: Erythroxylum acuminatum (assembly GCA_026284645.1). Lineage (NCBI taxonomy): Eukaryota > Viridiplantae > Streptophyta > Magnoliopsida > Malpighiales > Erythroxylaceae > Erythroxylum > Erythroxylum acuminatum. The sequence continues at coordinate 1,459,258 of JANKOD010000007.1, forward strand.
TTAATTAAAGAGAGTCCACCTACACCACGCAATTTGCAATTTTCAAGTTACTAAAACTCAACAGCCAACTCAATACCGCATACAGCATACAAATAAATCCTTCACATAATAAGAGTCCAACTTCAACTAAGTGTAATTTATCATAACTGAACCATTATCCAAATACCTTTTAAATCTAAGAGAATATCTAACTAATATCTTATATGTCCAATTAATAAATAATGCCAAAACATATATCCTAACAACCATAAACCAATTACACAAATTATTAGTCATTTTTGTGGTTTTGTGTAATAAATATAGAATAAGGGAGCTTTAAATAAATGGTTTAGTTAACACACAATACGTTTGAAGACAAGAAAGAGTAAGAAAAAGTAAATAACTCCCAATTTTTATTACGACGTGAAGTGTAAGAACAAGTGAACAACATAAGTGAATACATACTTTCCATCAAATAAAAATGTACACTACTAAATATAGGAGTTAAAGATAACTATAGAAAAATATGTTAAAACCTTAACACCTCAGTAAATGAAAAGTTCCAAATTGAAACCTTAACACCCAAAAAATTGAAACCTTAGTTTATGTGACTATTGGGAATAAATTATGTTTATTCATTGCACTTGCCTTTAATGTCCCAATTAGTAAGGTTGGGTTACTCCTCTACAACCAATTGATCTCCCAAAGCTAAGAGGACTTTTTACAAAGCCATTGAAATGAGAAGGGACAAAGAAGAGCTTTCACTAGGAAACTTATGTATGCAACATCATGTATGTATAGCATGTATTACCAAATCCATAAGATATTATGTGGTTTCACAATATCACATGATGTCGTATTTTATGTTTTACAATTAAGCCAAATGATTTTTGAAAAATTGGGACGAGATCCAATCCCGATTGTAACGGAATAATTATAAATTGTTTTGTATTTTAATATCCCTAAAACTAAGATCACTTTAATTCTATAAATTCGATTACACATAAATCATAATAAAGCATGAATCCTAATTCGTACTTTATTCCGAAGCTCAATCCTTATCTTATTGTATCCCTCGAATTATTTCTAAAACTGATCCATCTCAACTATCATAGTCGTACAAGTGTTCGACCTCTAGTGATATCCACAAAACAGGTTGAGAGACCTCTGTAACTCTTACAAAGAGGGTTAAGTAAGAAGTGTTAGCTCCATTAAACCTTAAGTCTATTTACAATAAGTTTTGGACATTTTAGTAATTTAATTGAATTTAAATTTTAAGTTCAACTAAATTTTAATTAGAATTACAAATAATTCTAATTAAATACCAACTATTCCTAAATAAGATCCAATATCTTATACTGATCTTTATTTATTAAATATCCCATATTTAATCATAAAGTTACTTAAACTTTTTAATGAAATCCAACTTGATTAAAAGATCTTTGCTCCCTTTAATTAGTTCTTTATATGAGACTCATTAGGTTCCCAAATATGTTAGCAATAATTATAAATTATAAATTCTAATTCTAATTCATAATTCCAATTAAACTCCTTTCAATTTATCATCAATCCTTCAATTAAGTAATATATAATCACATATCAATATTGACGTCTAACAACACATCATGAGCACCCAAATATTTATGAACGTCAAAGTATTTTTGACTAACCTTTTTCGTGCATGGTCTTTTTTTTATAGCTCAATCATTTTATCATACAATGTTCCGATTAGATATAGAGTATCAAATTAATGTCTACTATATTTTGTGCTAATCATATTAGTTCTTTGCCATTAGCTATTGATTCAATTAATGATGTTTGTAAACTATTTAAAAAGCATCATTTCACTTTGGGCAAGAATTTCTTGAATCAATAGTACTAATCGAAAATAACAATACTTCCCTCTAATTACATTAAGGTGATGAATCATCTCTTGATCACTCAACTACCTTTATATAGTCTATACTACATCCAATGACTACTGATAGAATGACCTATGATTAGAATAGGTCATAACTAGTATCAAATTATAGCAATCCCTATACAAGAAAAGTTTGGTGATTTCAAGTTAAATGATCACTTATAAAATCATCACAATGAGAATTTCCCTAGACATACAATTAATGTTCTAAATAGATTTCCCATATGGGGTCAATTTGGTAAACTTGTTCTCTAAAAAAACCCTCACGTTTCTTTAAGTATCTTCATACTTTAGCCTTTGAGATTGACTATTTACTTTATAAGAAAAAACATAACGTGTGTTAATCTTTTTACATTCTATTAATGTCCGGTCTTCATTGGAACAATAACCAGGAACAATTTAGGGATAATACATAAATGCAATAAGAATCTCATAATTATAATCTCATTATAATTTTATATGTAATTATAATTATTCCATGAAATTTATCATATATATCTAAACTTGTACAAGATAAAGAATATCTTTAAATTATTTTGTCACTAAACTACAACTAATCCGATTGACTGTAGGGCATAAACTATCAGTGATATGCTATGTAATGCTTAAATAATCCAAACAACTTCAAATGTCATCGTTTCACCGTTTATCATTAAATTTTTTAAAACATGAAATAATATAAGAAGTGATGGGTAATACATAACTAAAAGTATAAGAGGTAAATTATAGTTCTAAAAATGTAGGGACTTAGTGAATAAAAAATCTAAATTACATGGGGATTTAGTATAATTAAACTAAAATTTTAACAATAAGAGTAAATTGAGAAATTATCTTCAATTTAGTGACCCGTTTATATAATTTTTCGTGCTTCTAGGTCAACGGTAGCTTTTATTCCACCATATTATAAACAATGATATTGAATCATATTTCATGTAGCCTAATTTGGACAAATTTTCAAATCCTTCAGAAGTCATTCAACAACGTGCCCTTTAAGTGCATATAATGGTTGAAGAATAAATCAAGTCCATCACATTTTTTGAGTGTATAATTTGCTAATCTGTATCTCTTCTCATCATGTAAAAGTAAATGTTGTTAACAGGATAATAAATGAATCTCCATTTCTCTCCCTCCTTGCTTTAGGCAAGTTTAAAGGAAAAGCATCAGCGTTGCCTTTTTTTGTCCTCTCTGTTAACCAAACTAGGTTTTAGTCTTAATTAAGGATCTCAATTTGAGTCTCTTTCGTCTCAAAGCTCCTTTAATTGCAGCAGATAATTTGTTTTTAAGCCACTTGGGTTCTTAATTTCAATCTCACAACTCTTTTATTGGATACTTGACGTAGAATGTTTGGAGGAAATGGAATTTCTCGTATTTGTTTCATCATGTTTACCAATTGTTCGTCCCCTTAAAAACTAGAAAAGTCACGAAAGATGATATTCAAAAGAAAAGTGAATATATGTATGGAACAATGTTACTGTCAAAGTACGAAGGTTGAAGCATACGTTTATAAGGTAAATGGAAAATTGAGACAAATTCAATAAAAATTTCTAGCTTACGAACACGACGAGCAGCATGAAATCTCCTAAGAATTGCAACTAGATCAACATCGGTAATTTCATAAAGAAAAATAAATAAAAAGGTGTCAAATCTCAGGTTTGTTCGTTGTCAACTTTATTCACGCTTTAATGATGGGCAGAACTTTTAGTCTTATCAATATAACCACAAGATCAGCCTATGTTCTGTCAAGTCCACACTTTTAAGTGGAGGCCAATTCAATGGACCAAAAGAGCAACCTTGAGTTCTATGAAATGGGCTTTATGGTTGCGCTGTGTCTAAATTTCCACGAAATGATTCTTTTCATTATTGAAGGATTTGGTGATATTCATAATTAACATGGAAGAAATTATGAGCAAATGGGGTTTATTGGAGTAACTGTGGCAATTATTTTGAAAAGAAAGGAGTTAATTGATGACTTGCATGAAATGCCTCGTGCCCATTTGCTATTTTTGATCATTGTTGCTATGTCCCTTCGGAATGCTTTAAACAATCTTCGGTATCAGGAAGATGATTCAACTTTAGCTTACATTAATCAAATAGTAGAGAAGTTCCTTCTAAAGTGCTTTTTACCAGCAAAGACTGCCAAAATAAGAAGTGATATATCTCCTTCTATTCTTAGGCTGATTCAGAGAAATTATATGAAACATAGGAGAGGTTTAAAGAAATGTTGAGGAAATGCGCACATCATGATCTTTCACTGTAATGAAATTTAAGTGTTATATATTTTTATTATCATAGCAATCACAATCATGGTGATCTGGTTTTTGCAGATAAAAACTAAATTAGTGTTTTATGTCTGTAAAAAATCCATGATGGCCTTCAAACGCATCATCAATGGATACATATATCTAACTACTACCTATTAAGCATTTATAGGTATGTATATTTCTTTAATTTTCTTTAGTGCTGTTTATATATAGTAGAATGCCTCAAATCCAGGATATATGACATCATTATTACCTTTCCTCTCTTTCTTAGAAAAAAGAGTGAAGAAGATTTGGGTATAACAAGAGTCCAGACCAAGAACTCGTTAGGCTTGATCTTGGATTAGTCCCTAACAAAGACAACCTTAGTCTGCATGAAACAGGTGACTCACTTTCCACTCTCAAGCTTCTTCTTCTGTATAAATTGTAAATTTTCTACAGCCTTTGATCCCTAATGTAAACAACAGACTACTTGCTAGTATATATGCCAAGATGCATTCGAAACTTCGGTTTTCACCGTAAAGAAATAGCTAAATTTAATGTTAAAGTGTAGTGAAGCCCTCCAAAAGGACCATCTAGGATTCCGCCAAAGGACTTCTTGATATAAAACGCAAGTGTGCTGAATGTCCTGACATCTTGCAGTAACATACAGGTCCATTTCTCCTGTTCAGAACTAAGCAGACGTTCCTTTTCAAAAATCCATTATCTCATCACTTTCTTGAGCCATTAATATTCAAGGTCATTTTCACGGTTTTATAACTTGTAAATATATATATATATATATTCATCACGTACAAGAAAAACAATGCAAACTAAAAATTGCTGCCACTAGATCTTAGGTTTCTAATCTATTGCTTTGCAATTTTTACTGTAACTTATTTATCACTGACATATCATTGGAAAAAGATCGATCTACAAAGACTTATGTACTCACACAAACAATAAAGAAAGAGTATTATTACAATAAAATTTATTTTTATATAAAATAAAATATTACACGCCTATTTATAAAGTCAAGAAAAAATTCTAGATTTACCAACTTAAAAACACTTAATATTACAACACAAATAAGAAAATACTTTTAATTACATAATAAAATTTGTATAATAAACATTAATCAATTTGTCCTTATTTCCACTTTGGATCCTCTGCTTCAATAAGTCTGTTCTAACTCTATTCCATCACAGTATAATGATGTTTTAATAAAACCCAACTTTTACTAGAAGAGAAACGATTGATACACAACAGAATTGAGTTTTATTTAAATGACGTTGTATTGTGGTGAAATAGGGTTGGAACATATTTATTGAAACAGAGAATCCAAAGTCCTTTATTTCATCACAACTTTATCTAAGTAATTTTAAAAGACTTAGAATTAAATTCATTTGTATCAAAACATATGTAGCTTTAAATCGACTAATAAATCATATTATTTAACTAAAATTTGACCATTCAACAACTCTTTAAAGTTGTTATAGAATTTCAAAAGTCCATCTTGTTTATATCACCCCAGGTAAACTTGATTTTTGTAAAACTCCAAGTATCATCACTAATTTAAAAAAAACATATTTGAGAGGTTTAAGAAAAATACCTACAACACGATTAATAGAATTTACAAATTATAAGTTAGTTTCTTTCTTGATAAATCATTCTTAGATAAAATAAAATCATGTGTCAATATGTTTTCTCCGATAATAGAACACTAAATTCTTTACTAAAGGTTAGGAAAATTTATTGCCAATCATTAATCTTTGTTATTTCAACTTGCACTAAGTGAAGCTTTTCGAATAACCTTCTCAACCACATAGCACATGTCAAGTATAAGAAGTAACTACAACATACTCTGATTCAATTAAAATTTTTAAATAATGAGTAAAAGATGCCATAATCAATAACATCTTTAAGATACTGAAAAATTCTTTTGCTTGGCTTCGAATGAATTTCCAAAGGCGTCTATACAAAATGACTAAAAAACCTATTTACAAATAAGATTTTTAGCCTTGTGCCAGTTAACACTACAATAAAATTTTAACTTACCGACGGAACATTACCAACATAAAAATTGTTATAGTAAATTAGCAACGGAATTCGATTATCTATCGGTAAAGTTGTCGGAAAAAATGACATTTTGTGATGGACAAAATATTCATTGTTAAAGGTGGAGGGAAATTATCCCTGCTATTTTGTTGATAGAATATAGCTACGGAATTGTGAAGTCCATCGTAAAAATAGCCAGTAATGGTTGACGGCAAAATAAGCTTCAGGGTCGGTAATTTACCGATGAACATTTATTCTATCGGTAAAAATTGAAGTTAAATGTAGTTGTTGGGTCTTTGGCTCAACGTTTTTAATAAAATAAAAACGACATCATTTGGTTTTAACAAAAAATGATGTCATTTTCGAAAAAATTTAAACCCACCCGAAGACCCCCCTTGCATCATTTTTTTCGTTGTTTTCTTCTTTGTCACCGTCGGTCTTCTCTCTTCCACTGTCCAGCATCTGCCGTCTATGCTTTGCTCTCGTCCATCTTCCATCGTCTTTAGTTAAGTCGAGGTTCGTTATTTGTTTGAACGTGTTTATGTTGGTGAATAGTGGAAAAATACAGTGGTTTTGTTGTTAGGTAGAGATGAATTTGAGTTGCCTATGGATTGTTCGATGAAATGTCTCTTAGGGATATCATATCTTGTGTTTCTAGAAATGAGAAATAATCTTCAAAGATAATGAAGATATGTTTGATTGTTCGAGGAAAATGAAGTAATCATAAACATAGGATGAAGTAGGGAAGATATATTTGATTGTTGTAGTAATATCATATCTTGTTTTTCTAAAAATGAGAATTAATCTTCGAAGATAATGAAGATATGTTTGATTGTTGGAGGAAAATGAAGTAATCACAGACATAGTATGCAGAAATGGGCTTTAGTCCTTTTCTCTCTTTTTTCCCCCACGTTTAGAAGATAGAGATCACGAGTTTATTGTTTTACTTTCTTTAATTTGTTGTTTCATTTTAACATTCTTGGAAAGTATAATATAACACATGAGTTTTTGTATTTTGGTAATCTTTTTTTTGGTGTTCACTTGTTAGCTTTACTAATTTCTAATATTCTAAAAAGTCTTTGCACACTAAAGTTTGTTTACTTACGTTAATTTTTGGGAGAAAATTGTGAACAATGATTTTTATGTACAAGAATGAAATTGTTCCTTCAAATAGTGAGTTCACATAGCATTACATCTAAATACGTAAAAAATAAAGATCAAATAGTTATTGGGATATTATATCTTGTTTTTCTAAAAATGAAAATTTTCTCTTAGGTATATTGGTGAGACTTGGTTAATCAACTGTCAAGGAAGTTAATTCAAGGTTAAAATAATTGACAACTTTAAATATTACTTGAAAAGTTGGGATAATAGCTATTATTTTGTATGACTTAAAAACAACTATCAATTTAGGCGTTTTTTTTTGTTTTGATGAAGTCATGGTATTGTTTGTGTTTAATTGTGGTATTTACATATTAAAGTAAAGGCGATACATGTTTTTATACATCTATGGTATTTTGATGAGTTTGTGATACACGTTTTTATACATCTATGATATTTTGATGAGTTATATTTTTCCATATATTTTTATGCAAAATCTTTAATGAATTTTCTTTTCTCTTTAGTATGATAGAAACTCACCCATCTTTGCCCTTTTTAATGCTTAATGTTAGTGATCTCTTGTGTTCTAGCTTTCTTATCCCGTGTATTTTCAAATGCCCACCATTTTGTATTAATAAATGTTCAATGTTTTTCCTTTAAATGTTCCCCATCCAATTCTCATTCAAATACGTGCTATTTCATTATGATGGTCAAGAAAAAGGATGGACTAAACTCTTCATAGTGGAAGAGTTGTGCTATAACAAAATAGCTTTAGAAGTTTTATTAATTAAGTCCATAAAAATTTAGGCTAGAATGATAAAGGTGTCGCTAGCTTTTTGCTATGAAACAAAAACTAGAACATGTCATTTAATGAGTTTGTAGTGAAGTATAGGTTTTGATCCTTATAACAAACACAAGTTGTTCCACCCAAGGATAAACTATGATCAAATGATCTCCCTAAAATAAATACTAAAATATAATATGAATATATTATAGGATAAATCCTAAATAGGGAAATCATATATTTTGTTATTCGTTACTTGCACTATGTCATCACATATTCCAGTATAAGGAGATTTAAAAAGAATGACATGGTTATACCTTGTGATCTATTATATCTTAAGCGTATTGTGGTGAAAGCATCATGAAACCTTAGATTTGTCTTTACAATATACTTAAAGAATATGGAAAAACAATGAATATAAGCTATTTGCTAGGACATCTGTTAACCGAGTTATCATAGAAGTTTGATTGTATATGATAATGTCACGAATTTGACATTTGTTTCTTTTACACTTAACATAGACTTTAAGGTGACAAAAGTGTACAAGGTGTGAAAAGTCAATGATGAATATATGTTAACTTGGAGTATATGATACCTAATTGAGACTATAAACGCTCCTACACACCAAAAACTAATCAAACTTATATAGGACAAGATCGAGGTACAAATTAAGATCAACGTGACATTAAGGAAACTAAAAAATGCTTTGATATCATTGCAAATGATCTGGACCAATTAAAATAGCAGGTTTCTCATTATCTTATTGATAAGAACACTTCTAAAATACCACCATATCTTACACCTAATTATGTGGTCATTGTTGATACTATTTATACTTAATAATGATATAAACATATTAAAGTAAAGTTGATACTTATTTGTATAGTGTAATGAAAAATTAAAGTAAAGGCAATACTCATTTATATATTATGATGATATTTCTTATATAGATTTGTAGTATAATTTCTATAGAGTCATAGTATTCTTTATAAGTTATGAGGGTATTCTTCGTACTCAATTGTGGTATTAATATATTGAAGTAAAGGTGGGCGTTATTTCTTTGTACTCAATTGCCTTATTTTCTGATTTGCTTGCTTTAATATACTAAAAATATAACAAAACTATTAAACAAATGTATTATATTAAATACAAAATATTCTTTTTCGCAAGTCCTATTTTGTGTTGAAGTGCGTCGCTCATCCTTCTTGTTTGTAGTCTGTAGTTGTCTATCCATCTAGGAAAGCCGTCCAACTAATGTCTACCATATGTGTTGTTTTAATAATACGATTCTAATGCATCTGGGTTTTTGTGTAAATGTAAAGGAGGTCTTGATTTTGTATTATTGTTTAGAATATTATTATAATCATTAATGAGTTTTTATATTCTTCTTTAATAGTGTAAGTATTTATGTTTGGGTTTTGTTTGAATGATTGATGAGTAGCTGTATGATTACATAAGTATTTACTGTACGTAGAATGAGTTATAGATTTTATGGATGATTTGAGGCATAATAAACCTTTAGGATGGTATATAGGCTAGAAACCTGTGATGTAGCTCCCATGAGGCTTATTGGTGAAAAATTCAACGAGCCTAGGAGTCACAGCAAGATTTTCTTTTCATTCACAGGTGTAAACAATGCCATATACCATAGTATTAAAATCAATTGTAGCTGATTAATTGAATTGATTAATATTTAGGGGATGTTGTGTAAAGTAAAGGTTAAATGTTCTATAAACTTAGGGGACATGAAGAATACTAACTATGAAATCACTTTTTTAAATTAACAGTTTTGGATAAATGAGTAATGTTGATAGATCTTGGATGTATAGTCAATTAACACCTGATGGTTTTCTTAATCTTGAGTTTGTTGAGGGAGTTGAAGCTTTTATTCATTATGCATCAACCTGCATATATGGATAGCCTAAAGATCAGATGTTTATGTAAAAAGTTCAAACATGTTCGTTTCCTTCCTATTGATGAAGTGAATGGCCATTTGCTGAGAAAAGGGTTTGTTCCAAATTATTTTGAGTGGGCATGACATGGGAGCCATTGATTTGTAGCACCTCAAGGCATAATGAAGTAAACTTGTCAGTAAATGTCGATGAGTTTGAAGCGGGATTGGATTTAGAACAAATAATGTGGGTGCAATTAAAAATCCTTACATTCAAATGGATTATGATGTAGTCAGTTATACCTTTCAAGAAAATATAGAAAATCTTGAAGAAGAACCAAATCCACATATAAAATAATTTTTTGACTTACTACACTCAGCTGACCAAGAATTATAGCCAAATTGTGAGACAATGACTCAATTGTCTTTAATTGCTTAAATATTGAACATAAAATCTAAAGGGCATATTTATAATCGTAGATTTGATAAAATTCTTGGACGGTATAATGAATCATTACCTCCTAATCATATAATTGTTGATAGTTTTTACAATATGAAGAAACTTATTAGGGGTTTTGGTTTTCCTGTTGAAAAAATTGATTATTACAAATTGGGATGTATATTGTATTGGAGAGATGATGTGGAATTACAATAATCCAAATTTGTGGTCAATCTAGGTTCAAACCTAAAAAGTGTTCTATGAAACAGAAATTAGTACCTTAGAAGCAGATGTATTATTTCTTACTAACTCTGAGACTTCAAAGACTATATGCTTATGATGTTACTACATCTTACATGAGATGACATAATGAACACGAATAGGAAGATGGAATAATGAGTCATTCATCGAATGCACTGGCATGGAAAGATTTCAATAACACTCATTATGAGTTTACTGCTGAAAGTCAAAATGTTAGGTTGGGATTGTTGAAGGATGGATTCCAACCTTTTGGTCAATCCAGCCAATAATATTCATCATAGCCAATCATAATTACTCCTTATAATTTGCCTCCACAGATGTGTATAAATGAGGCATATATGTTCTCAACAGTGATTGTGTTAGAGCTTATAAATCCAAAGCATAAAATTAATGTATTCTTACAACCATTGGTATCTAAATTGCAACATCTTTGGGAATATGGTGTAGAGACATATGATGTGCCTCTGAAACAAAATTTTGTGTTGAGAGCAGCTTTGATGTGGACTATTAGTGATTTTTTGACATATGTTATGTTTTCTGGATGGAGCATAACAGGAAAATTAGCTTGTCCTTTTTATGGCAATGATTCTGATGCATTTTATCTTCCAAACGAGGGCAAAACATGTTGGTTTAACAACCACAAGAAATTTCTTCCTCTAGATCATCCATTTAAACGCAATAAACAAAAGTTTATTAAGAATAGGATGGTACAAACACCTCCTTCGCCTCACAAAGCTGGTGAAGAGGCATTGTAGGAGATTGATGAAAGTTACAGAACTTGAAGCTGATGAAGTTAATATAAGCATTAGTAAAAAATTTGGTTGGAGAAAATGAAGCATCTTTTCAGATTTGCCATATTGGAAAACTAATTTGATACATCATAATCTAGATGTAATGCATATTGAAAAAAAATATTTTTGATAATTTGTTCAATACCATAATAAACATTGAAGGGAGGGCAAAGACAATACAAAATCACGAGCTAATTTGAATTTTTTTTATAGAAGGAATGATTTAGATATAGATCTTCGTACAAGTAAACATCCAAAAGCAGGTTACACTTTGGACAAAAAAAGGAAATATTGTGGGAATGGTAGAAAAGTCTAAAGTTTCCTGATGGTTATATTTCAAATTTGGCGAGGTGTGTGGACATGAGGAAATACAAATTATTTGGGATGAAAACTCATAATTGTCATGTGTTTATCCAAACACTAATTTCAATTGCATTTCGGGAGTTGCTACCGAATAAAGCTTGGGAAGTTATAACAGAAGTAAGTTTATTTTTCAAAAGCTTAACATCATCTGAAATAAAGTTAGTTGAAATGGAAAAACTAGAAAGGAAAATTCCAATAATTTTGTGCAAATTAGAATGGATTTTTCATCCAAGCTTCTTTGACTATATGGAGCATCTACCTGTGTATTTAGTACACAAGGCTACACTTGCTAGTCTAGTTCAATACCGATGGATGTATCCATTTGAGAGGTAATTATAGTAAATATTTAAATTGAAATAATAACATGTTTTAATAAAAAAATTATAAATCCCTTGTAGTACTGAAATTAGAATTCAGAGATTTTGTTATTTAAAATTTATATTTATAGGAGTTTCTTTGTAGAAGAGTTTAAACTACAAAAAAACATCCTTATAAAATTATCTCCCCGAAATGCATTGAGGCGCAGCAGTTGACTAGATATCTTGGGGTAAAGCACTGGGGCGATGGAGGGATCGTACCATTCGAGCCTAACCAGAATTCTTGAGATTCCTTGGGGGTTGTTGAAAAAGGCTTCTCCTCCCGCCTCCTCCCCCCCCCCCCCCTT
>JANKOD010000007.1:1476158-1486822 GCA_026284645.1 Erythroxylum acuminatum
ATATTCAATAAAATATAAATTTTAGGTTAAAATATGCCACCAAAGAAAAAACAGGATATGATGCGACCAAGGTTCAGACCACGATTTGAAGCTAGTTACTTTCCGAGTAAAGCATCACATTCTATAGCTACAACAAAATCAGATGTACCTCTAACTACTACACATGTAGATAAGGCATCACCTTCCGTACCTGCTGTTACACCATCCAACAGCTTTGCACCATCCACCACCTTTATACCAATAGAGATATTAGGAGTAAACATTACGAATGAAGGAGGTGGCCTCTAGCCTGAATTGAGGGAGTTGATGGAAAAACTTACATTACTATTGTCAACAATATGTAAGTAAAAATATATGAAATACCATATTTTTATAATTAAGTTATAGGTTTAAATTTAAAAATGATATAAAATTATTTTTATATTAGGTTGATTTCGTTTGGACCGTGCTTAAGAAACATGACATCCAATTTTAAGGAAAAGATTGATCTTGAGGGTTATATATGGAAGAATATCTCTCAAGCTACAAATAATTTTTATTATCACGAGTTTGAGGTACAAAAAAATATTTTTTGTAATTAATTTTATACATTAATTAGATAAATATTGTAGGTTATAAGTATTTATCGTATGTTTTTTCTTTTTTCTCAGAAATAATTTTTTTTGGGATTCTGAATTTAATACAGTTATTTATAAAGTATGGAGAGACGAGTTATAAAGACTTTGTTGGTGCGATCACCCGAGGCAATTGTTATTATAGAGCATAATTCTACTAATAGACATGGAGGACCGGGGGGAAAGAGTCTTCCCGTGCACACTGGAGGGTCTATTACCCATCAGGAGCATGCAGAGAGACTTGTAAGTATCTACACTTATATTATGATTTTTTACTTTGATGTATTTCAATTTAAATTGAAGTGTAAATTTTGGAATGAAAATTTATATGTTATGGATAATGATAATGTTATAAATTTCTGGTGCCATATATGGTTGTGTTGTTGAGTTACTTTCTTTCTTCAACAAGAGGTAAATATCATAAAAATAGAGAAAATTATGCGGAAATTTTTTGTAAATTGTAGTTCACTTATAACATTTTATTTTTATGCAGAAAAAGTCTATGGGCAGGAAGCCTACACCCCGTCAGCTCTTTCACACACTCATACTAAGAAGCATGATGGTGTGAACTTCATCAATACTAGTTGTAGAGAACAAAATATATGTGAAATTTATGCTTTAATATTAATACTTAATAATTATCACTTATTAACATAAACATTGCCTTCTGATATGACCAAAAACAAGAAAGCATTCAATGACAGTCTCAGCAATCTGAAGATGTTGATGAAAGTCAATCATATCTTTATGCAGTGGGTGGTAGGGACTGTCATAGAAGGATTTTTGACTTAGGTTTATTTGCGAACACATGTCATTCGCAATCCTCCACATCCAATATAGTAGCATCTAGTAAGTAGTCAGCATCTAATGAAGTCCATGAGCTTCGGAGCACAGTACAGACACTGGCAATTCAGTTGCAACAGTCAATGAAATACATAACCCAACTCCATAATGAGATGGATGAGTTGAAGGGGAAAGGCAACACCTCATCGCAACATTCAAAGCATCCTCTTTCATCAAATGAATAGTTTAGTTATAGTCATTTTGTATGAATTAAATACTTATTGTTGCAGATAATAATTTTTTATTATCAATTAAGATAATTTTTACTTTATATCATCAATCAACTTTTTGTTTTAACAAATTAAATGTAAAAAATCAAAATATTATCAAAAAATAATTGATAACTGTATAAATTATATATCAATCATAAGATTATAAAATAAAATTAAATGTAGGAAAAAATATTTAAAAATATCAATAAATTACCGACGGAAAAATAAAATTCGTCGATAAAATGTTGAATTTACCAACAGACAACTAAGATCCATTGGTAAAATTAGTCATGAATTTACCGACATATGTGGGAAATCCGTCGGTATTGTTACTAACAGAGGAGCATTGTCCATCGCTACATTTACCAACCAAAACAAACATCCGGTCGTTAAATTTACCGACATCACAAAAATTACTGTTGCTAAATATAGTGACGGAATAGAAAATGTCTGTTGGTAACTTAACGACAGAAAATTTGTAATCCGTCTCCAATTATTACCTACAACCATTTCTCCGATTACTCATTCCTTCGGTAAATTTCGTCGCCAACTTAGCTTGCCTATGGTAAACCTTCACATTTTGTTGGTAATTTTTGTCTCTAAACCCCAATTTTCTTGTAGTGCAAGTGTCTCAAACTTTCTTCAAGACCTTTAAACAAAGTTAGATCTGCACTCTCCTGTCCATTAAACTTGAACAACTTTATTCCACACTTCCTAAGAGTGTTAATTGACTTATTGTCTAGCATATTAAACTTCTTAAGCACCCTCTTTGTATATGATATGTGTTTAATTGTTGATGCATTTAATTATTTGCACTTAGCGATTATGATACAAAAATGCTTAAGATACTCACTTTATTTCACATAAGATTTTAGGTATAATTTGGAAACCAATAAATTAAAGTGAATCAAAAGTACTGTATTTGGATTATTTTCTGAAGATCAATTTTAGCTGTTTTCATGAAACAAGAAGAAGAAAATTTGAAAAGAAAGCAGAAAAAAAATCAGCTCAAAAACGACAGTGCCATATGAAAAAAATACAGTGCAAGAGGACCAGGTGAAACGCTGGTGGACATCTGCGTTTCTGCGTAAAACGCAGATCATGAGAACAGGAGCCTAAAAAAATAAAGGAGTGCCCTGACTGATGAGAAGGAAAATGGCAAGAAACAGAAACGTAAAATCATTGGAATCGTTCAAGATGGCAAGACAAGAGCGAAACATCTGAACAGAAATGATGAACTAAGACCTACAAAAATGGAAATTTTAGACTTTAAAACTAACAATCAATCAATTACCCTTCCCTAGGATTATGAGTTGCTACAATAACCATCAAAACCTTTAAACAAAAAGAAAAAAGAAACTTCACTTGTGCTTGATATGAATCAATCATCGCCAATCAATTCACTTTCTCTATAACTCAATGGAATCAAGTTGCTATCAATAATGTTCAGATAAAAAGTATTTTGGGTAGAGAAACAACCGCACTATCTTTCAAAATTATCACAACTTCGATCATTTTTGTCTCCACACTTTATAGTCTCAAGGGCTTCTTGGTGAATTGTTGCATTACTACACCATCGTGCCACCAAATTCATTAGAGTTACAAGCTTTCATCATCGCTATCTTCTCATCCAACTCAAGACTCCACTTGTTATTGAACAACTCGGAATTCTTATTACTATATTAAACCTCTTTTGTTGATATACTCCAACCCCAACATTGATATTGATTATTATCCTTCATTAGTATGACTTTTATTGCTTTCATTTTTATGTCGTCGCGTAATTGCTGGAACTAATCCATTAAATTCAAGTATGAGCTTAGAAAATGAATTAAGTAGTGAAAGAGGAGAGGTTCAAAGCTTCGTAATACTCCTTTTTACTCATTTTATTGTTTAAGAATATTGTTAGGATTGTAATGTTTAGAAATGTTAGAAATATTAAAGTTGCATGAAAATGAAACTTTAAAAACTCGAACATCTTAAAGTTGCATGAAAATGAAATAAGTTTGAGAACTAGAAATCTTCTGCACTCTGATGTGAATAAAGAAAAAATTGCGATACGGATGAATGGATTAGTTTTCTTCAATCTACCTTGGAAATTGACTTTGTTATTACCAATTTTCATTAATCTTACGTATTTCTAGGTCAAATTAGTGATATTGAACATAGAGATGTGGCTTCAGGATATCGATTAGAAATAGGCCCAAAAGTTCAGGCTATTGTTTCTGAGCATACATGCTGATCCAAGACAATTAAGGAAGATACGAATCTGTTGAAAGAAAGAAGTCAAAATTACCTAGTTATAGTTGGGTTGCAACAACTTCACCCATATATTAACTTCATTAGATACATCCTCATTATGTGGTAGGATCTTAACAACTAAAGAGGGCTGGCTGGACATGTATAAACTATGATATTATGTATAATATTCACTACAACAAAATAGATCTTTGGCGACAATTTTTTTGGTGACTTTTTCTGACGACGAATTATAAATTCATAGTAGAAAGTGAAAGTTTTTGTGATGTTTTCCATAATCATCACTAAATAAAGCAAATTTTTGATGATTTTGATTAACGTTTAGTGATGGCTTGTTCGTCGCTAGATCTGGGAAAGTAGAACTTTTGGCGACAAATTAGAAAACCGTCGCCAAAGTTAATATTAAAAATTTTATATTTTATGTATTTTTCAGAAAAATTTTGATGAATTTTTATATGTAATAGTATTCTTAAAACTAATATTGTTAAAAAGATAATTTTTAATGATAAGTGTGCTTAATAATGCTAAGGTTAATTATAATTGACATTTATATGATTTTTCATTTTTTTATTTGCCTTCTTTATAAATTTGTTTAAATAGCTAATGCATTCAACCTCTATAATTTTTTTAAATCTACGGATTTATACACAAATGATTCTTTAATGATGCCTATAATAGGTAGTACTATACCTCGATCTGTTTATACAAAAATTTCATAAAAATATAATGGAACATCTAAAAAATGTAAAATGTTTTCATAGTTTTAAACATATTGTTAAAAAATACATACATGGTAGGTAATTCAAAATTTGAAAAGTAAATATTTTATGGATATAAAAAGATAAACATACCTAAAATTTTAATGTTCATAAGAACAAAATATCATAAATTTAAGTTGACCACTATTCTTAATCATTAATATTTATTAATAATAAAACAATAATACATATAAATATTGAAATATGGTAAGCAATATAATATAATTATTTATGGTAAGTACTACAAGATGCTAATTAGAAGTTTAACAATTCTTATAGACAAAATAATAAATAAAGTTTCATGCATAATATTCCATTGAAAAGGAAAAGAAATAATTATTTTTTTAAAATTCCAAGTGACATTAGACTTGGTAGAAAAGGTAAAGAGGTTCCCAATGTTTGGATTCCCAAGAAGGCTCCTTGTAGATTCCAAGCTATCAATTGAAACAGTTAAAGATCTTCCCTCAGGGTCTAGTTTGTTGACACCCTCTTCCAATAACTTCTTTGCTTTAGCTAAATTTATAGAATATGCAGTCAACAATTTCCCAAATGCAGTATGGATAATGGTATTAAATGAATTGCACGTGCCATGCATTTCACCTAATGAGCAAACATTATAGATTAATCAAAGCTAAATCAAAAGATATTAGGAAACCAAATTCGTACACATGTACACCCTACTAATAAACTCCATCATTGTCACAATAAACACACATAGTTTTTTCAATCGACCACTATTCCAAATTAACCAATTTCCCTAATCCTGTTCAGACCATCGAGACATTGCCACTGCCTCAATTTCCATCTATGTTCTCTTGAAGATTCGAGAAAGCTTAACATAACATATAGTATATACAATCAGATGTTCATATGATAGCTTCCTAACAAAAAATGAGATATAGATAATTAAAGAAGAGAGGTAATTCAGATGATACTAAGAACCTTCAAGAAGAAGATTAACCATTAAAGGCAAGTGATGATTAGACTTTGATGAGGATATTTGTTGTTCATCGATTTGTTCTTCACTAGGAGGGAATTTTGCCACATTCCTCCCAGCAGAACCCATTTTTTCCATTAAAACTAGTCACCACGTTGACATTCTGTGATGAATTAATGTTAACAATTTTATTTTGAAAATTCAATAGAAGACTTCTTATTTGAATGTTTTAACATTTTAACAATGTTAATTTTGTGATCTATCAAGTGAGACTACTTTATATGATAAGGTTGAGAATGTTAAGTGTGTAGGTACTATGTTTAGGGGATGCATAAACACCCCTTGTAGCTCCGAAATGTGACTGCTTCTATATACATTAAAAAAGGAAAGTTAATGTGAGTCCAATTTTCTTCATATGAAGCAATTAACCATTCACAATTGAGTTGAATATCATGGTTCCAATTTATACGTTTGTTAGCCATATATGTTTTGATACCTTGCTAATATTTCTAGTGTTGGTCATTTTTCTTTTAATTGTTATATCTATCCACAACCTCATTAAACACTGCTGTAAATTCCATTTGATAGATAAATTTGTAAAGTATAAGTGGTAGAGATTTGGTGTAAAAGATTTTGGCAGAGATTGAAGTACTTTTACGGGCTAGTGTAGTACTAGTTCATAGCAGGATTAACGACATTTTATATGTTTCGAGTGTATTTACTTACTTTTGGCAGACATTTGATATCATGGCAGATTTGCTACTGGTGAGAAAGGCATGTTTTAGATTCGTGGAATGAAAGTCGTAAAAGATGTTATGAGATTGCTAGGAACTAATTTGTCCCGGCCTCCTCAAAGGAAGATACTATTTAATTGACTTGACAAACGAGGAAATCTTCCCCACTGCACCTGACTCTGACATCATGCCAACTTGGACTTATAAAGAATAAGTTTAGAAAGAAACTTGACTGAGAATGCGGGCAGGCAATAGTAGGAAATAGAGCTTGTTGGCCCCTTCATTAAGAACACCATATACACTTACAACTAAAGCAACCATATGGTAAATACGTACATAAACAGTTGCAGAAGTAGCTTTTATTCTCTAACAGACCTTTCTTCAAACAGTTAGCAAGTTTCCTCAAACAAACATAGAAGGTGGAAAAGAAATGTCAACCCATATACATCCAAAACAGAAACACAAATCACCATCTTCCAAACTCAAACACAAATCAAAATCCATATACCATTAGCAAAACACAAAACCCACATAAACACTACAAAAAAACATAGCACAAAATGGACAGTTCTTGAAAATTTAAATGAAGAACAATACCAACATAGGGCACGATGCTTCGTACACAATCATGACCATAAGATAGGAGATGACCACAACAGATCAGGAGACAACGCTTCTTTAATGATAAACCTAGAGAAAATTGGTTCGACTAACATAAAAATAAAGAGAGCTTCGTTTTCATATTAATAACCTAGTAGAAAACAACACTATTTTTGATTAATTCAGAAGAAATATACCATTTGGCGATGCATTAGAAATCGTCGCCAAATGGTAGCCCATTTCAATTTAACTTAACCTTTGGTGATGAAATTATATATAATATATAAATTTATTATAAAAGCACCATATATATATATATATATATATATATATATAAAGAGAATTGTGATTCAATAGGCTAATATATCACAAAAGTAAGAGATGAGAAAATTTATATATTATTTATAGTCATAAATCATTATACTAGTTACAATTATTATCTATACATTTATATAACATTATATTAATTACCATATATAATAATTATTGCAATATTATAATAAATGTTGGAAATAAATATAAAATATTAATATAATATTCTTAAAAATCAAATTTAATATTATTCACGATGTTGTTAAGTCTAAAAATAAATTTATTTATTATAATGGCATTTCAAAAATTTATAAAACAAAAACACAAAATTTATTTATGTTACATTTTTTATACTTTTTATTAATATCTTTTAATATATATGACATGACAACTTTATGTGGTCTCATAAAACTCTATTTATTATGTATAAATTCTTTACTATTTTATAGAAATGATATATTACAAAAAAATTAGCAAAATTGAAAAAACAAAAATATTTATACTACAAATTCGCCTAATATATATTTTTATTGATAATTTTTAAAAATCATCACCTATTGTGTAACATTTGGCTACGTTTTATAGAATCATCACCAAATGTTATGAAGATTAAAAATAAAATGAAAACGATTTGTCTACGTTTTATAGAATCGTCGCCAAATGTTGCAAAGATTAAAAACAAAATGAAAAAGACGTCATTCATGGTTGATTTTAAGGTGAAGCTTTGAGTTGTTTGCATTAATGTTTGTTTGTATGTGTTAATTTTGGTGAAGAAAGGGAAAAGACTTTATTTCTGTTAATTAGGGTTGAATTTTTGGAGCCTATAAAGTGTTCAATGAAAGTTCTCTTCGGTTTTTAGTGTTCTGTTTTGATAGGGAAGGAATTATCTTTCGAGGTTATTTGTTTCGTAATTAGATTACATCAAAGCACATTAACTTAGTTGCTTATTATTGTAATTGGGAGCTTAGGTTTTTATTTAATTAAATTTAGTATTAGTATTAGATTCTAAATCATATTCAAAGTTATTGGAAAAAGCTTGCTTATTAGAATTTAGTATTAGAAGGTTTAAGTTCTTTTTGAAAATTAAACATACATGTAATGTTGTCTTTAAAAAAAACATAGGTGTAATCAAAGAATGTTGGAAGGTGTAATGTTCTTTTTGCAAAGTTTACATGTCTAATGGAATTTTAATACTTAATTGAAAAAGATGTTTAGATGAATGTGTAAATAAAGTTTACATGTCTAACGGAATTTTAATACTTAATTAAAAAATGTAAAAATTCTTAGGCGTTTCAACTTTAAAGTGACTTCATTCTTGAGGTTGACAATCAGAAGAGCTTAATTGGAAATTTGAGCTTTATTCCCAAGTTTTCATAATGCCAAAAATTCTTGATTTGTGTTTTGTGTATATGCTTTCTGAACTTACCTACCTAGGAGGTCCATATATGTTAGTTTGGCTGGTTTTAATAATTTTAAAGAGAAAAATTTAACTAAATATTCGAAAAATATATATTTGAATAACACTTAATATAAATTAAATAATATAATTATATGTTTTTAACACATACAAAATATTATTTATGGAATTGAGTATATTCGTGAAACATAAAATAGCGATATTAAATTTCCAATGAATAATATATTTCTCTCAAAATACCTTAAAATGTGGAATTTTGGTCAACATAATGCTAATGCTATTTTACCAGACAAAGTAACAAAAAATTTAAAAATGACATAAACTTATTTGACAAATTTAAACTGTTAAAATAAATTGCGATTATTGAAAATTACATTAGACTTAGGTATAACTAACTCTTAAATCTATAACTTAGGGAATAAAGATACAATAATTAATTTAGTGAGTAGACCAATATAAACCTTTCGATTTCCAAGTTGATAATTTATTTGTAATAGACATATTTATTATTGGGATCCGATCTCGAAACCGGACCCCAACTGAGAAATACAGAAAACGGATACGAAAGACAAAGTATGCAAACGAAATGACGAAGCGAAAGTATCGAATCAAAACGAATCGGAAAATCGGATAACGAAAGAACGGAATACAAACGAAAGGAAATCGGAAACAAAAGCGAAATACAAATCAGATCGGACGTCATAAAGCGGAAGTATCGAAAGTGAATCGAAAACCAAACGAAAGCGAAAAACGAAGGACAAAGTACGGAAGCAATTCAAAAACGAAGTAAACAAACGGTTCAATCGAACCGTTTCAAATTCCGACATCCGAGTAACGAATATTTTCGAAATCCTCGCGTGTCGCGTTGGAAACCCTAAGACTAAACCAATCTAAAATCCGGTATTTTTTCTCTTATTTTCCTTTCATTTTTATTCACTTTATTCAATCTTATACAAATCAAAACAATATAATTTCCCCATTTGAAAATTTATCCTCAACCAAAACTCAATTCATATGATTTTTCTTACTCATGAAATACCTCAATATCATCTATAACAAAACATATTCTTATTCTTATTCTTTACTCAATCATTTTTAACAAAAATCGGGTAGCATAACGACTGCATTTTTTACAAACCCAAACCTGCAAATGGTTTAAAAACACTTCTAATATTCCCAATCAAAACTCAGAACCATCGGACCTCCCGTTCGGAATCCAAGACACAATCAAACGCAATTCTATACCTAAAACACTTCCTTAATTCTCAATCCATATTCCATACTCAGAATCAATCCCATTCATATTCATGTCAATAAGTCAATCTAAACTCAAACCAAGTATATTCATATACAATCACATTTCATATTCCATAATCATACACAAGCTTATATCTCAAATCCATACTCAAATTCAGAATTTATATACATTCCAAAAAGAATACACTACAAACTTTAATGGCTTTCTAAGCCATACACCAAACCAAAGCCAAAATCCAAAATTTCACAAAATACAAAATAAACAAAAGCGAACAGAAGCCTTGACTTTCTTTCATTCGATCTCCTGTTCGAAACCTGGAGAGGGAGATGAAAGGGGGTGAGCTTGACAGCTCGTGGATAACATATTTATAAAGTGAAACATAAGCAAAATCATTTTCTAAACTTAATTTAGGAAATTTATCGAAAGCTTATTTCTCGAACTTTTCAAAAACATTCAAATCATTCATAAACAATTTCCAAATTTTCATGGTTGAAAACCCACTTTCTCAATTTTCAATTTTTCCAAAACTTTTCACAATTCATAAATAAAATCGAAAACATAAATGCTTCACATAATAAATGCATCACACTATCAACTAAATCAAAACACATAAACACATCAAAATCACATAACACATCAAACAGTTTGGGTCGGTCCAAAACGGAACGTACTGCACATTCCCGCATAGCGGTCCTGTGCAGCCGTGAACAGAACGTACTA
>JANKOD010000007.1:1508220-1525124 GCA_026284645.1 Erythroxylum acuminatum
AGACATAATGATAATCATAATACAAACTATTGAATTACAAACCATATATAATAAAAATACCATTGTTACGTTAGTATGTTTATGTTCTGTTTCATGAATGTTTATTTATTTATATTTTATAGGTCCTATTTATTATTGAATGAATAGATACTTAATAAATAAAATAAAAATAGCATCAGAATAACGATAACAAGACCTGTTCACACATTTTATAGTGGAAGTCCTGTCGTGAGGCAACAATAAACAGAAAAACTTCGTGGATGAGAATTAAAGTTGGTGGGGGGGAATAGAGAAGGTGGATTGGTTTGCTTATGTAAAACTGGGTCTCATGTGTCTGCCAGATTGCAACAATACGTATCTGTATTCCTCTCAGAATATAAAAGAGGATGAATACATTATTGAAAAGGCACCGCCAACCAGTAATGATGAAAGTTAGGAAATAAAGGTAAATAACTTGTGGATAGGATATAAAATGTCGATGAAAGGGAGATTTTTGCGTAGATCCTCTATGTTGGATAACAATTTTATTTATGGGATTTTTTACATCTGTTCTTTTATGATAAGAACAAATTAAAGTAAGCTAAAAGAGAAAAGAAAAGTTTAAGTTTCACCATGCCCAACACAAATCGGAGCACCACCATCTTCCTCATCATCATCATTCGTGGCCTACCTCATCTTTCCCTACATGGACACACCTTTGTATATGAAAACCTGAATTGGCGCCACCAGCAACAGACACCTCCAACCATCGCATCAAACCAGTCCCACTTCCACCGTGTTCAATTGAATACGACGCCTAAAAACCATCTGGAGGTTGTTTCTGTTGCAGTTCTTGTGGTTTCTTTCTCTTCTTCTTCTCATAAGCAATCCCTCTAGCCTTAGCCTGCTCATCTCTCACTTCCTTAAGATACAGCCTCACAGCACGTGCACCAAAGGGGTTGGTGTCTGGTGACCCACCGCTCTCTTCAAACGCCGCCCTTAGCCTCCCGATGAGCGCGTCAAGGCTCCCCCACGCCTGCTTCAAAGGACAAAGGCAGGGTGCCGGCTGTTGCGGGTCGCCAAAAAATGGACAACTTTGGTTGTGCACCTTGGTCTTGCCAAACTGATCCAGATACCTCATAAACTCGAGCACGTTGGCTCCACTGCAACGAGACAGAGACAGAGGTGGCCGGTGATTTCTCAGGTACTCCTGGAACGCGTTCCAGTCACGTCGTTTCTGTGATTCATAGCGACTTAACCGCAATAACTGTGGTGGCAGCTGCCGTGGTGGTAGCATGATTTGCTGTTGGTAGGGTTGGTTAACGCTACTCCGTGAAGAATCATTACTTGCAGATTCACATACGGCTGCGGCGGAGGCAGCGATTGCGGCGGCCGACATGGTAACCTGTATAGTAATGGTGAATATCGGCAGAAAATATGACTTGGGGTTGGCTGATAATGGTTCAAATCAGCAGCAAAAGAGCTCTATTGAATTGGTGAGTCCATGGAAGAGCTTAGAGGAGTCTGAAGATCATACTCATATATAATTGAAGATGGGATGGGTACTGGTACTGTAGTGTGGGGACTTGTGGTAATGGATGGATACGAGTGGACGACAAGAAAGTAGGGCCCATGCAAAAGAAACCCAAGTCTCAGATGTATTTGTGATGGTGATGAGACGAGAGACAGCTTGTTGAATTTTCCATTTCCATTTATATGGTCTCTTCTCAAACGTCACGTCAGTATTTCAATGAATCTTCACATCTCGTCAGTTCAATCAGGATGGGTTACAGCACTTGTGTGCTCGTTAGTGTTAATATATGTGGCCAGAAGGAAACACATTAACCCACCAATTTATAGGGCCTGCAACTGCAAAGGTACAGTTTACTCCATTTTAATGCCGCAAATAAAAGAACACAAGTACGGTTACCTGTATACATAACACATCGCATCAAATATAATTCTATAACGACAAAGAGTTGTATGCATGCATGGCCCATGTACGCTCTCACGGTGGTACTGATGATAAGATCTTCGTGCAGAGAAATATTCAACCTCCATGTTTTTACCTTTCTCACGGGACCAAAGCTTTGCTCAGTTTCATATATGTTTCGATCGTCACTCAATAGATTCTCAAGATCTCTCTCTCGACAATTTCAAATTTTCAATTTTATATGGAAGAAGTAATGATAGTTTAAAGATAAATATCACCTTTATTTCTTTTTTATTGCCTGTTCCACAGTTAGGGACTGGAACATGTATTTTCAGGAATTGTTATCCTCCTGCTTTGTATTGTCTTGATTTCCTTATCTAAAGCACCTAACTAATAGTGACCTACGATACTTATTGACGAAGTAACTGTGATGGGGCTGAAGAGTGGACATCTATCGACAAAAGGTTGGCATGAGTATTCTCCGTTGAGCTGTTCCACCCAGTAAGTCCAAATTAATCTGTTCGGTTGGGGCACCAACAAAAAGTTGGCAATGATGTCTTTGCAGCAAGACCATCATATCTATAATTATTCAGCAAAGCACAATAACTAAAATTCTTGCATCTGAAATTGTTTATATCCATATATATGTAAGTCACCTACATGTCATACATAACAAGACTTTAGTTACGTATTTCGGATCGGATATAAAATAGCAATAAAGGAAGAAATGTAGAAAATACATGATTTCGGTTCCATAACTTCAAACGAGCTTTGAACTCGATCGAAACGAACACGAATCTATTACCGTCTTCATAGGAACTGTCACGGGAATGAGGTTAAGCCTTTCTCAGTTTTCTTAAAGTGTAAGCTTTCTTAACAGGTCATCAGAGAATCATTATGCTTATGAATAATTTAAGCAACTGCATGAGACCTTAACCTTTACATATAGTATCCATATCAGGCTTCTCCATTACAGACCCGATATAGATCCGGTACACATTGATCGGGATCTATTTTTCATCCGGACTTCGATTCATTGACTTAGATCATTTATTGGGTCACTTTATTATCTTTATCCATATCAAATTACATAACTTAACTGATAAGTTGTTGAAAAATCAAAAAATGCAATTAAAAGTTGTTCAACTTTATGGGAAATATAAAAAATATCCAGCATTCTCCCCCTTGGACAATACTTAATTATAGTGTTGACTCAAGTTTAAAACAGTTTAAAAACTTGGTTAAGCTACACTACTGTATTAGTTGACTAGGTTTAAAAACAAAACATTTGATCCAAAGACAACAAAAGTCCATCATTCCATTCTGCAAGGCTTTCGATACTAAAAAGTATCAAATATATATGTCATGTGTGACACAGATCCAATACAATCACGCATATCTAATACCTCACTAACATGAAAGGGAAAATGGAGTGTGGCAAACTAAGATGATATTTGTATGATCTAAGTTATATCATCTTCGTTTGTAGGTCTCGATTTCTCCAACTTTATGCTAAACTGCACTAGAGAAATCTTGTTTCTCTCACCGAAAGCTAAACAGAATTAATAAAAACTTGTTTCCTCTCACCAAATGCTAAATTGCATTAGAGAAAACCTTGGTGTTCTCCAACTGAATGCTAAACTGCGTCAGAGAGGAATTAAAACTTATATCCCCTATGTCATGTCAAAATTCATGGATTTCTTTATAAAACTATATACGTCTAAAAGATAAAGGCTCAAGGTCAATTTGTATATATGTCCAATGACCTCTAAAATGCTTAAGATTGACACAGATCTTAAGACTTTCATATATGTTATGACAATGTACGATAACACGTATTACTGAGGATAAACGATAATCATCTTTATTGATGAACCACCATACCAACTTAATACATCATATGTATAAATGTACAAATATACATGGAACTAACAGTGTTTAAGGACTTCAAAAAACCTATAATTTATACTTGTCTCATAATCACAAGTAGGTGAAGTAGTCCTTTAGTTAAAGGATCGACTAACATTTCCTCAGTCCTTAAATGCTCCAAACCTTAATGTCACCTTTTTGCATCAACTCCTTTATCGTCAAGAATTTGACCTCCAAATGCTAAGACTCTGTGATATTCTTTGTTGTCATTAAACAACAGCAGCAAGATTATCACAGTACAACTAAATGGGTCTAGCCACTGAATCAACCACACATAACTCAGATATCAAGTTTCTGAGCTAAACCGTCTGTGAAGCAACCCATAGCATTCACTCTGCATGCATGGTCGAGGAAATCACCTGTGTTTACTTGACACTCTTCAAAAACATTGTACCATCTGTAAACATAAAAAATGTAACCTTAAGTGAACTTTCAATCATCCGGATACATAGCTTAAATCTGAATCTAAATTCCCTACGAGGTTTAAAATGTTCTATATGTCAACGTATAATCCTTGGTTCCCTTTAAGTATCTCAACACTCGCTTGACTGCATTCCAATGGTCGATACCTTGGTTAACTAGATATTTGACCAAGCAGACTAATAGCAAATGCAATATCCCACCTAGTACTTACCCAACCATACTTTAGGCTATCAACTGTACAAATTTTAGGGACATTCCTCATAGCCTCTTTGTTTTCTTTATTCGTTGGACACTGTGCCAAAGATAATCCCTCACTATGAGAGATAGATACTACGATAGGTTTATAGGCAACTGTATTAAACATTTGTAACACTTACTCAATGTATGCACTTTATGAAAGCCCTAATGAGTGTTAAGATTTGTCCTGGTAAATTTGTATACTTAGGACAAAAGATGCTTCACCAAAGCCCTCCATGTCAAAGTGCTTAGACAAAAGTTTGCTTAACTTTATGCAACATGGTCAAGCTATTTGACGTGGGCAATTTATCATCTACATATAACAGTAGGAAAATAACTTTGCTCCCCCTGACCTTATAGTATAAGCATCTTTAATTTTTATTTCCATGAAGTTGAAAGAGGTCAAACATCATCAAATGTAAGGTATCACTTTTGGGAGGTTTGATGTAAACCATATATTGATTTGCTTAACGTGCAAACCATGTCAGTTCCATCTGGATATTGAAATCCTTCAAGTTGTTCCATATAGACCTCTTTATAAAGGTCTTTATTCAGGAAAATGATTTTGACAGCCATCTGATGTAACTTTATATCATCACAAACTACAACTGTCATAATCACTCAAAATATATCCTACAAGGCCACAAGAGAAAAGGTAACATTAAAGTCAACTATTTTTGTGAGTGAATCATCAAGCAACTGAACGAGCCCATAAACCGCTAAACTCTATCCCAAAATCCTTTAGGTCTTTAAACTTATTTACAACTAACGGGTTTGTAATTCTACTACAAATCAACTGACTCCCAAATCTTACTATACTTCATGGATTGCATCTCATCACAAATTTGCATTAGGTCCAGAAACAACTTCTGTATAAGTACCAGATCCGCAACATGTCTAACATCATAGTCTTGTTCACCAAATAGACTATGTATCCAGATGGTATAACAGGTCGTCTCACTCTCATGGATTTACACAACTACATTAGATCTTGTACCCCCGGGAACATCTGTGTGTACAAGTATGATTTGCTATTCCTTTACAGGTACGGTATAAAGACCTAGATCTACCAAATCTATCTGTATGAGTAGCAGGTACATAATAACTATATTATACACCCTGCTATCATCTGAAGGGTCAAAAGGCTCACCATCATCATAGACATCGGATTTCAGAAACTTAACTGTTTGTGATTCCACTATTCCGGTCCCTCCTCCTTCTACAGTAAAACATGTAGCCTTTAGAGCAGTCGAGATATCTGACTAAATAGCAATGAACATAAAGAGCATGCAATTTTTCTTTATAAGGATTATACTACCTCAATAGGGCAACCCCATACACAAATGTGTGCAAGGCTAATTTTCCGCATTTCTAGTTAATTAGGTACATTAGTCCTATTCTGCATTGATTTCTTCATGTCCTTTAGGGTGTTTTTAAGCCTTTCGACAACACATGATTTTGCTCAGGACTACCTGACATAGTGAATTAAGTTACTATTCCAACTGATTCCATATATTTGGCAAACAGACTTGTTCATGTCCTGAAACACCATGTTTTCCATGATACTCTCCTCCACAGTCAGATCTGACTATCTCGATAAATTTTCCAAATTGGTTCTTAACCTTCAATCTTTAAGCAAGAACACATAATTGTAATGGAAATAAGGATCAACAAATGTCATAATACATTTGGAATTACGCAATGCAATTGTATAATGTCTTCTGATATTTGTATGTATCAGACTCAATAAGTTAAGAACATGAGTTGACCTCTATATCCTTATTTTGGTCAACTTTCCCTTGCAACAGTTAGTACATGTTTCTAGATCATCATAATCTAGAATTGAGAGAATGCTTTTCTTAATCAATCTATCAACCCTAGATCTGAAAATGTGTCTTAAGCTTTTATATCACGTCATGTATGACTTATCATTCATCAAGGTTCTTCTTTTTATAACTTGTTCAACAAGATATGAAGAAGCATGTATCTAATTCAGGGTAAGACACATTCTATACAAACCATATGACAAGAAAGTTGTACCAATATGTTTTGTATTAAACACCAACTGTACAACATAAGTATTAAACACAAAACATTAACCTTCTTTGTCCAAAATTGATACAAATATCACATATAAAACGTGTTGTCTAAAACCAAAGTGAACCTTGCAGTAAGGTTTAGTACATATATCCCCTATAGATATTACATTCACTTCTTCATTGTTGTCAACCATTAGTTTCTCCCTCCCTTTTTTTGGCTCTATCCTGGATATGAACCCCACATTATAGAAGCACCTTGATCAAATGCTCCACTATCTAGTTTCCAAGAACTTAATGTGACTATCGTAAATTAGATTCATAAATTGATAAGCCAAGGAGTTACCTGATGGTCTCAGTCTTTCCTTCTAGACCTTATACTATTGTCTTCTTTATTTCTGTAGGACCTTTACTAGCACTAGATTGACCAGCATCAGCATGTAGAGAAGATTTAGACTTTCTACCTTTGAATTTTGTGAGTTTCACTTTTGCCTTCTCTTTAGTTGCTTTGAGGGTTATAGGAATAGCAAGCTTGATTTTCTCCTCCTCAACAATGCATTGGGCAATCAAAGCATTGAAATCTCATTCCTCATCCAACGAGTAATATGTCGTCACCAGATTGCTAAACTCTGGAGGGAGTGTACTCAAAGTCTAGTGAACTATAAAGACATCAGGAAGAGGAATATTCAGCATCTTCAGTATATTATAAAGATAGATCATTCTTGATATGTACTCAATTACTCCCCCATCTCCCGTATACCTCATGGAGAACAATTCTTTTATCAAGGAACTTATATTAACATTAGGTGAGACCGAGTACCTTTAGGAGACATTATTAAGAAATTCCTTCGCTATGTCTGTGTTCGAAAGTCCACTAAGCATATGGTCCTATGGATCTCTTAGTGGCAATAAGAAATAATTTGTTAGACCTATCCCAGGCTGCATAAGCTGCTTTATGAGCTTTTGAGCTTATCGATGTAAGTGGAGATGACCTATTTATACATATGGCTATATCAATTGCAGTTATCTCCATATCATTCAATACATCCTCTATCTACTTCTTCGTATTGAAACTGGTCAGGGTTTCAATGGTGACACTAATATTGTTGATCGAAAAGGTGACTTCAAAATGACAATGTTTAGATCAACACAAATGTAGGACAATAGTGATACTTAAAACCATTAAATAATATCTGTACTGAGAATCTGATCACACATATTATGAAACATCTTCGGGCTGAATACATAAAATAAGAAATTAGACCTCCACAAAAAACTTATTAGAGTACAAACCATCAACTCTCATAACACTACCATCTTTGAGTGAATAGATCACTCGAGCAACAACTTTCCTCCATCTAATGCCTTTATGCACATCTTAAAATTTTATGTAAGGCCAACACTTTTAGACAGAATAACCAAATATAAAACTAGAGGCATCCCCCAACATGCAAGAAAAATAATTCAAAATACTGGCTCGAAAGGCCACTTTGGTCACTACATTCTCATCAGCACTCAAAAGGTCCGCAAACACAAGGAATACATCTTTATGTTATCCTCACATTCTTTATGGGCATATGGAATGACAATGTAACATCAATAAATGCAAAACCTGAATGCAAAATCTCATTGTCACACACTTATACTGAAGACATTCTCTGAAAACTTTTTTGAGACTTTCTTAAAGAAAAAATCTCATTAGTGCGACTATCGTGCGTCACTGGACACTGAACTGACCATCTAAGACACGAGAACCTCATGTATCTCCCTTATGGCAAGTTTGTTGTACAAACATTCACTCAAAATGGCTTTAGAATGTTTTAATTCCTTTTCTGAGTGACTATCATGCGATCTTGAATACTGAACATGAAAATCGAAACACAAAACCTTGAAGTATCTCCCTCATGTGATGTCTAATACATGAAAATTCACTCGAAATAGGCTTCAAAATGCCTTAGTTCCTTTTTTTGGAGTTAAACTTTAATTTATTACTTATGTAATAAATCCAAAAACTGAAAAAAAAACTCACTTTATGAATTTCCCGAACCCAAAAACTGACCTAAACCACCCCGGGACATCATTACGGGAAATTTAAACTTTTTGGTTTTTTTAAATTTTACTATAGCCCTAATGTCACGGATGACGTCATTTGCGACACGCCAACTGATCTGTATGGAGTGTTTCTGTCCACCCATGCATCAATGTCAATAATATCCAACAGTACATGCATATAAATGTCAATCACTCTGTTTTTAATATGAAACCATAATCTCACAGGGACTTATTCACAGCATTACGCAAACTTAAGGTCTATCACATAACAGTTTGAAATAGGAGAGAAACTTATTACAACCGGTCAAACAAAACGATGTTGTAAGAATTGGGAGAGACCTTATCCAACTCCATTTGTTAGGTCAATCACTCACAAGTATCATTGGATCGACTTAGTAGTAGATTGATTTTAGATATGTACAAATTAATCTAACTTATATAGTTTGGATTGCTTAAATTAAAAAATTAAAAGGTTTCAATTTTCAGGAATAAGCCTTATAAATTAGTTTTAAATATAAAAATCAAGTAAAAAAGTCCAATGATAGAGATAAATTATATAAAAATCTCATAATTATTTAATTCGACGTATCTTATTTATAGTTATGGTAGCAGGTGAGTATAAATAACTATTTGGCTCTTAAACTCTTTATTATGTTTCTCATCTATATCAGTGGTATAGATAGAGAGAATTTATATCTCTTAAATTCTTAATTCTCACAAATAAACAAGTTGAATGAATTGCTTATATTAGGGTTATAGATTTCCTATATATGTAAAGCTTATAACAAAATACGCATAAAATTTAATATGTTTGTTATCAAAAGATGTGAACACTTAATATCGTACATAACTATTGTGCTACTTTAAGATTCAAATTGATAATTATTAAGTTTAGTTATATTAGGAAGTGATTGCTTTGCAATTAAGAAATCATACTTTATTTATTATTCAAAATCAATCATTTATGGTGAAATATTATAGTCCATATTCTTGTTTATTTAGAAAATAAAGGAGTTGTATTGATTATTAGTTCCTACAAAGAGATATACATAATTTTAAGATTAAGGGCTCATTCCTCTAAGGTGTCATATGTTCCCTCAATTTTAATATATTTACCATTGTCCAAGATGTGTTTACTTTTGGCTTCACACTCTAAAAGTTTTTGCCCTTTAAAAATTTGTATATAAACCCGCTTTACCTACAAGGCTTCCTTATCTTTTAGCAATCCCTAAATTCTTTTTATCATAAGACTTCTTTGGTAAGCTTTATTGAAATATATCCTAAGTTGCCTTCATTTTTTTAGAGAAGACGCTTCACTCCTTCTAACCTTAGTTACTAAATTAATAGTAGCTTCACCATACCGCATAAATGATCTGAGAATCCTCTTAATTTTTTGACTAGGTTTATAGGAAGATATATATATATACAAGGTTTAGTAGATGTGTATAGAATTTAGAATAGGGTTAACGAGTTGTGTTCTTCCAGCATAAGATAAGTTTTTGTTACACTAGGAATTGACTCTCTTTTGAATCTTTTCAATTATTGGGATGAATTTTCTATAAGTTACACTTTTGTGGGAGATTGAAACTCTTAAGTATGTAAAAGGAGGTTTCTTGATTGAGAGACCAGAGAGAAATCCAAGAAGCCAAATGAGCTACATTAGATTAGATAATGATAATAGTTTTTGTCTTTGTTCATAGTGAGGCCTGACAAATCCATGAATGTTCTTAGAGAAGTTATTAGAACTATATTAAAATTGAGATCAACACTCAATAGGAGCAGTAAATCATTTGCAAATGATAAACTATGACTCTTTACTAGCTTGCATTTTTAATGATACTTAAATCTCTTCTATTTTCTATAGTTTTCCCTATCAGCCTATTGATAAATTTAATGCAAATTGATGAATTAACTTTTAACTTAAATTATCTTAAATTACCTTTGTGCCTTAAATTATCTTAAATTCAAGTCCTTGGTACCTTCAATTATTTTTGTCAGTTTTCCATTAATAAAGATGCAAAACAATGTAGTCCTATGATAAGTATGTAAATGATAAATTGCCAATTGATTTAGTTAAAAGCTTTGCGAGAATCCACTTTAATAATATCTTGAAGGAATTCTTCCTTTTATAATTCTTGAGAGATTTTAGCAAGTAAAATGTTATCTCCAATTTGCCTTCCATTTATAGAAGTACCTTCTGATGGATGAATGATAAAGTTTAAGACAACTTTAAGTCTTGACGCTAACAACTTGTCAATGATCTTGAATATTATATTATAACAAGATATAAGTATAAATTTCTTCAAGAAGTTAAGGTTAAAGGACTTAGGAACACGGCTTATAAATGTCTTGTCAAGTTCTTTAAGCATTTCCCCCTTATTGAAAAATTCAATGGCAATTTTTATTACAATATCCTTGGTAAACCTCCAACACTTTAAAAAAATGCATTAGTGTCATCTAGAATTAGGCGCCTTATTAGCATTTAATTAAAAGAGGGCCTTCTCCATGTATATGTCCCATTAAAATGAGTGATCAAGAAACATCCATTAAAATTAGAATGGTTTCACAAATAATAGACTTGATGATTTGTGGTGACAGGAGGCACGTGGAAGAAAACTATATGCTATTTAAGAAATAGTTGAAGACAAGTTCTGATAATTCCTTTTGAGAGTAAACCATTATGCTACTTTGAGATTCAAATTGATGGTTATAAGTTTAGTTATATTAGGAAGTGATTAATCTACAATTAAAAAGTCATACGTTATTTATTATTCACGATCAATCATTTGTGGTGAAATATTATAGTCCATATTCTTATTTATTTAGAAAATAAAGGAGTTATATTGATTATTAGTTCCTACAAAGAGATTTACATAATTTTAAGATTAAGGGCTCATTCTTATAAGGTCTCATATATTCTCTCAATTAAATATATTTACCATTGTCCAAGATATGTTTACCTTTGGCTTCACACTCTAAAAAGTTTTTGCCCTTTAAAATTTTGTATATAAACCTGCTTTACCTACAAGACTTCCTTATCTTTTAGCAATCCCTAAATTCTTTTTATCATAAAACTTCTTTGGTAAGCTTTATTGAAATATATCCTAAGTTGCCTTCATTTTTTTGGAGAAGACGCTTCACTCCTTCTAACCTTAGTTACTAAATTAATAGTAGCTTCACCAGACCGCATAAATGATCTGAGAATCCTCTTAATTTTTTTAACTAGGTTTGTAGGAAGATATATATTCAAGGTTTAGTAGATGTGTATAGAATTTAGAACAAAGTTAATGAGTTGGGTTCTTCCAACATAAGATAAGCTTTTGTTACACTAGGAATTGACTCTCTTTTAAATCTTTTCAATTATTGGGATGAATTTTCTATAATTTAGCCTTTTGTGGGAGATTGAAACTCTCAAGGATGTAAAAGGAGGTTTCTTGATTGAGAGACTAATAAGATGTCCAAGAAGCCAAATGTGCTACATTAGATGAGATAATGATAATAGTTTGTCTTTGTTCATAGTGAGGCCTAACAAATTCATGAATGTTCTTAGAGAAGTTATTAGAACTATAATAAAATTGAGATCAACACTTAATAGGAGCAGTAAATCATTTGCAAATGATAAACTATAACTCTTTAATAGCTTGCATTTTTAATGATACTTAAATCTCTTTTATTTTCTATAGTTTTCCCTATCAGCCTATTGATAAATTTAATGCAAAGTGATGAATTAACTTTAACTTATCTTACATTATCTTTGTGCCTTAAATTATCTCAAATTCAAGTCCTTGTTACCTCAAATTATCTTTGTAGGTTTTCCATTAATAAAGATGCAAAACAATGTAGTCTTATAATAAGTATGTAAATGATAAATTGCCAATTTATTTAGTTAAAAGCTTTGTGAAAAACCACTTTAATAATATCTTGAAGGAATTCTTCCTTTTATAATTCTTGAGAGATTTTATCAAGTAAAATGTTATCTCCAATTTGTCTTCCATTTATAGAAGTACCTTCAGATGGATGAATGATAAAGTTTAAGACAACTTTAAGTCTTGACGTTAACAACTTGTCAATGATCTTGTATATTATATTGTAACAAGATATAGTCTAAATTTCTTCAAGAAGTTAGGGTTAAAGGACTTAGGAACAAGACTGATGAATGTCTTGTCAAGTTCCTTGAGCATTTCCCCCTTATTGAAAATTTCAATGACAAATTTTATTATAATATCCTTGATGAACCTCTAACACTTTAAAAAAAATGCATTAGTGTCATCTAGAATTAGGCGCCTTATTAGCATTTGATTAAAAGAGGGCCTTCTCCATGTATATATCCCATTAAAAGGAGTGATCAAGAAACATCCATCAAAATTAGAAATGTTTCAAAAACAATAGACTTAATGATTTGTGGTAACGAGAGGCAAGTAGAAGAAAACTATATGTTATTTAAGAAATAATCGAAGACAAGTTTTGATAATTCCTTTTAAGAGTAAACCATGACATTACAGGGAGATTGGAGAAAGGTGATTCTATTCATATTTTTTCTTAAAAGGCATGAATTATGAAAGAATGCTAACTCTTAAGAGGCATGAATTTTGAAAGAATGCTAAGTACTTATCCTTATTTGATAATCACTAAACATTTGATCTTTGCTTAAGGATTGAATAATTAGACTCTAGGGCTCTAGTTTAGACAATACTCTTGTTTGAGGTTTAAGAAACATAGTAAGGTTTTTAGGATGCATATAGACTACAATTGGTAATCTAGTTTATGAAGTTGTTGGAATTCAATTTTTGTTTAAGGGTACTTAATTATTAAATTACTCAATTACACTACAATGGTACCACACTTTTTTATATATTAAAATAAAAATTTAGATGGATTGGAGAAGTTAAGATGTGGAACTATAAATTGGAGTTAGTAAAAAAAAGAAATTTATATTTACTTTAAATCCATTTCATATATGTATTCAACAACAAAGAAATCTTTTATAAGTGATTTCAAATAAAATTGACGTTTAAGAATTGACCTACTTTACTTTTATAAATTTTGCTAAATAAAATATTATATAACTTTGTAAAAGATCTTATGCGATCACCAACTTTTTATCATGAATTGCATAATTTTTTTTAATACATAAGAATAATTTATAAAATCTATCAACCAAAACAAAATAGACAAATTTCAATTTATATGTTTATCTTGAGCTTTAGTTATGCCTAAACTGGTACATTTGTTAATATGGGATTGTGACACAATTTTATTGTTTGACATATCAATTATTTGGTTAAAATGAAAAAACCAACGAAATGGTATATAATGGGAAAAGTGGTTTATGGATGTAGTGATATAGTGAACACAGAAGGAATCACATACATAATATAATTTGTTTTTTTCATTAACTTATATTTTCTTTTAGTTAGAAAATATATGCTAACTGCATACTTCAAATTTTACTTTAAATTTTTTTAATAAGAACTAATTAGTTGTAGTTAGTACATAAATTACAATAAATGATCTATTATAATACCCTACCTTTTGGTGACCTATAATGAGCTTAATAAGTCCAATTTTTCAATTAAAAATTATATTGATTTGTTTGATATTTTGCATTAATATGTAATTGTTATGTATGTGTGAAATTGGAACAAAATGAGGGAAATTAGTGAATAAACATGTTTTGTGTAAAATTGAATTCAAATGCAGGAAATTAGTGAACAAATATGTTGGTTCAATTTTGTGTCATAATTAAATGTTGTTTGATAATTTAAGCATAGATTTTATCTTGAAGTAATTGAATAGGTAATAAAAAGTTAAGAAAAATATCTATTAATCATAAGAAGACAATATAAACATATTTAGGTATTCAGTCCAAATGTTGATATGTTTACCTAACAATCAAGTTTGTGTTTGGTTGACTAAACTATATATCAAATTAAATGCCAATCTTTTTAATATTTACAATTCTAGAAAGAAGTGAGAAGAGTTCTAAAGTTAGAAATAGGCTTTTGGACCTGGAATCAAGTGAAATTTTAAATTTTTATATAGAAACAAGAATTGACATCAGATTAAAGAATTTTAAAGTGAGAAAATTTAAGAAAGTTAAAAAAGTTGAAAGGAGTTAATGGGTGCCTTTGGATTCTAATCTTAAATTATTCTAGTTACATAGTAAATATGATTTTATCAATTATTTATTATCTAGCTAGATTAAATAATTTTCAACTTAAGATTTAATGATATATATATTAGAAGAGATTATATAGAGATTGAGTTAGGGTTTGTGGGTGATTTTGGAAAAATGAGTTAGCTGACATATGGACAAGTTTTGATTAGTTGTTTTTATAACATTTGGGATTTTGTGGGTTATTAATGATAAGATTGAGTGAGAATTTAGTGTCAGAAATTATAGAACATATATTAACCAAATATAGATAAGAGATGGGAATATAGATAAGAGATGGGAATTAACTTTTTATCTACAAATTTTCACCTTGATTCTCTCGTAAACTTAGTAATAGGGTTGTTTGATCCGACATCTTTCCTCCTTCATGCATCGTCACTGTCGATCACTCCAATCTCTCTCATCGATCCTCTCTCGTTCATGCATCAACATTGCTAATCACTCTAATTCCTCTTGCCAATTTGGCTTCCAGTCCTTCGGTGTAAATGTTCTCTCCAGCAATCGGAAAGTAAGTTGACGTTTGAGGTATGTCTAGGGTATAAACCTAGCAAAATCTATGTTTTAAGTCCATTTAACTTATCGACTTGATATTAGAAGATTTTTATGAGTTTATTTTAGTGATTTTAATTCTTTAACAACCAGCAATCTCTTCATTGGGTTTTGTTTATACATATTTTCATGCATAATTTGTGCAAATTCATTTCTATGGATTCCCTTTGTGATTAAAACATTACAAAAAAATGCAAATAATGTACGGAATTATGAAACCAATGAACCCAGGGTTGGAGGAATCTCATGAACAAATCCATAAGATCATAATCACTCTCTCATCTAAGAATGTCAAGAACCTCGAGAAAGGTTTGTTCTTTTCTCTATCTATCCTGTATTATGCTTGTCAAAGAACTCTGCTTTGAACTGGAAAGCGCAAGTTTTTTACTGGATCAGACTCATTTCACTTTCATCACTTAAATTTTGTTTACTATAATTGTGATGTATAGAGAAACCATCTCGTTGGTATATTTGAGCTTCTGTATTTTTTTGTTGTGGTTAATTGGAAAGAAGAATAATGTTTATTCGTGGTTTGTTGAATTTGATGATGCTTTTTTTAAATGACCAATCTATATTGATTTGGTTTCATGGTGTTAAGGATAAGAGACTGAGAGTTACGGGACCAGTTAGGATGCCTACCAAAGTTCTTCACATTACCACCAGGAAGTCTCCCTGTGGTGAAGGTAACTTATCTTGCAGCTGAAATATTTTGACAATTACCAACTATATATCCTTGAGAAATCTGTAGTTTTCTCTAAATTCAAATGTCACATTATCTCTATATTAGTTTGTAAACAACCCTTCTAATTATTGTTAAGAAGGTTTTTTGTTTCGAGGTCCTTTAAGGTGTGACTAGTCGTGGTATAGTTTAAGAGGAGATTAGTTTCTTTATCTTCATTGTTTCCAAATCTAGGAACCAATACTTAGGACAGATTTGAGCTATGAGTCCACAAGCATGTCATTGACCCTTTCAGTTTACCTAATGTGGTGAAGCAATTCATTTCCATTACCTGGTGTTGAAGTTGAAGTTACTATTGTAGATTCGTAAATATTCTGTGCTTCTTTAGTACTTTGTTAACATCCCTTTTGAGTTTTAGTTCAATGGATGTCGGATTACAACAAATGGATGAATCCTTTCCATCTTAAGAGAGTACTTGTAGGTCTAATGTAGTATTATTGGCTTTGAAATTAAGGGTATGCTTGTTTGGCGGGTACGAGAAGAGAAGAATGGGTATGGAATGAAAAATAAAGCTTGGTAAAAGGTTATGATTAAATGACTTTTACTTTCATTCCTTACTTTTGGGTATTGCTCCATTCCTCTCCATTATAAGAGGAATGAGAATCATTCCTAAATTTACCACCATTATTTATTTCTACCCTATGACCAAAAATAATGTGTGATTTTTTTTGGTTTAGTAAGATTTGGTATTCTTTAACTAATAATAATATTGATTAATTACAATATAATTAATTAAAATATAATTCATTCATTAATTAAAATATTGTAATTAATTAATTGAAATATAATTAATTAATTACATTATAATTAATTATAATTAATTTAAGTAATTATAATTTATTCATTAATTAA
>JANKOD010000007.1:1537509-1547669 GCA_026284645.1 Erythroxylum acuminatum
TAAAATTGTATTATTCATTAATTAAAATATTGTAATTAATTAATTAATTAATTAATTAAAATATAATTCATTCATTAATTGAATTAATTAATTAATTAAAATATTATAACTAATTACATTATAATTAATTAGTTACAGTATAATTAATTAAAATATAATTCATTAATTAATTACATAATTAATTACAATATGTTAATTAATTAATTAAAATATAATTATATTTTATTTTTCAATATTTTTTACAAACCAACCACTATCAATAGTAATGATAATCATTCTTTTCTTTTAACTAATCATTATAATTATAATGATAATATCCATTCACATTCCTCACTATATTAATTCTCATTCCTATTACCATTCTCTTATATAAACCAACCGCCCCCTAAAGGTTTTGTTATTGAGAATGAGAAATTTTTGTTTCGTGTTTACTTCCCAAATTAGACTATTAAACAAATGTTCTGAAGTTCTTAGAGGCAATTTGTTCACGCATAATTGGT
Organism: Erythroxylum acuminatum; assembly: GCA_026284645.1. NCBI lineage: Eukaryota > Viridiplantae > Streptophyta > Magnoliopsida > Malpighiales > Erythroxylaceae > Erythroxylum > Erythroxylum acuminatum. The sequence goes on from JANKOD010000007.1 coordinate 1,538,010, forward strand.
TCTTCTTAATATTCTTTTGATAGTATATTCTCAACTTTTCAAGTACAATGCATATATAGCTGCTAATGTACTAGAATTGCATTAGATAAGAATCTAATCTAAAAGCTGAGACATAATATTCGTTTGTCATTATTTGGAATGGCACTGCAAACCATTATGAACGAAGTCACAATCAACAAACCATTGATGCGTATTCACTTATGAGCAGATCAATAATTTGCAGATAAAATTGCATTAGTGTTAGCTAATGATCATTAAGGTATGAGTCTCAAGCATCAATTGTACAAAACTCGACCGCACTGACTGTTGAAAATGAATAAACCATATTAATGAAATTTCTGTTTTTGTTGATGAATCACAGTTGCATCTGCATCATCCATAGTAAAACCCTTTGGACTATCATGCCTTCCTTGCAACATCTGACCCGATTAAGGCCAAATGTGGTGAATACAAATGTAGCTAAGAAAATTTTGCATAAGATACTAACATATTACCAATAAACACAATCTAAATTCTGTAACACAAATTTTCATAGTTTGGGGTCAAATGAGAATTCTCAAATGTTCAATAAAATTACAAAGGAAACTTAAAACGGATTCATTTCAACCATTAAAAAATGTTCACTGTCCCTCATCACTCTGTGTCAACACAAAACAATAAGAACTTCTATAACTTATTAACTCTGAGTTGTACATCAATACCGAATGTACCGTCACTTAACAATTTTTGGCCTAAGCACAAAAGTGCCTGTAGTGGTGGACTCGCTGCAAAGCAAGATGATCGGAATGTGTCAAGAGTGTAAGCAATAAAAATCAAACTAAAAGAGTAAAGTATAGAATAACTACAGTTTTTGTTGAATAAATGATCACAAAACAGAAGCACTACGAGCCTATAAATCATATGACCATGGACTTCAGTATACCAGCAACTTTAACATCAAAGGTAACAATAGTACATGGTTCCTACTGAGTCCTATGATCCCTAGTTATGTACATATCATCTTTTCTGTAGTTTGAACTTTGGAAAACATGGTTAACCTAAGCCTGTATTAGAAGTTTCCCTGGGGTTGGTAAAGCAAAAATCTCCAAAAACCCAAGCACCCATTCACCTCAAACTTCTAAGGAGAAAGCTCACACTATGTAGAAAACTCACACTACTAGAAGGCAGATCAGTGATGATGAGTGAAGGGATTGGAGTGATCGGTAATGATGATGCGTAAAGGAGGCAAGACGCAGATTGGACAAGATTTGGGTAAGTTTTTGAGAGAGAAAGAGAGGGTGAATATACCAAGGATTAGAAATAAATTTAGGATTTTGAAATGATTTGTTTTTTGTTTTCTGAAAATCCACATCAGTAATATGTGTTTTTAACATGGCATTTACAAATTAATTAGCCTGTCCATAACAGCGCATGAATAACACACTTCCTAATTTTTGTAAGGTTTCACTATAAATTGATCAAACCCAAAAAGAATTAGCCCCAATTTGGGCTTTTACCCCTTGGTTATAAGTTAATGAGATTGTTTTTCAAACCTATTCTAAATGGAATAAGATTTTGTATTTTTTATATATAATATTGCACACAGATGATGAACAAACCTGTAACTTATTTCGATATGTCCAAGTTTTTATAAATGTAAATGAGAAGCATAAGCCTTTTCAATAGTTTTTAACTTATATATATATCTATGTTTGTGTGTGTATTTTTAAAAATACAACATATGTTTGACCTTCTAAGAAAAAGAATGCATCTCCCAATGAATAAATGCAATAGATTTTATCATAAATTGTTACAGAAGAAAACTAGGGGAAAAATGAATGTAAAATCCACTAACTCATGTGGGATTTTATTATAAAGGAGTTACTCCTTTAATCTTGACTAAGAGCTTAATATATAATGTTTCGATAGACACAACATTTGAAAAATAAGACATATGAATGAAATTACAAAATAACATTCATGACCAAGTAAATTCACATGAGATGCTTGTATAATTTTTTTACTTAATAATATTTAATCGTGGCACGAGAGCATTGAGAAATGCATGCGCTTGATGGCATGAGCAATTGTAAAGGTTTACTTGTGATTGAATTTGTACATGTTCCACTAATTATGTATGAAAAGCTTTAAACAAAATTGCTATGGGATTCACATACAATGCCAACCCAACCGAGCAAATGCCAAAAACCATACCAAAACACGCTTCTCCGACAGTCGTCCAATTGTGAAGCTTACTGAGATGGTAAGCCAAATTGCTTCCCCCAGTCCTCCAATCAAGAGTCTTTTTTTTTTTTTTACTTTTTGTTAAGAAGGTAAGCAAGATTTCGAAGTTCTTCAAATGCATGCATTGTTTCTCCATCAAATCCCCCAGCAAACTGCACCGAAAATGAAAAACAGCCAATCCATGGTCAAACTCATGTCTCCTAGCTTTAAATCAACAAAAGTTTTATATTTCTTGAACCTGATGAATTCTGAAAGCAAATCTGACTCCCTGAAGTAGCATGTAGTCCAGTGCAGGATCTTTTTCAACCGATGATTTTGATTGAATTTCCATAGCCACCCTCTTCATGTACTTTTGTGCCAACTTAACTGATCCAAACTTTATCTGCAGGATCAATGGTTGTTAACCAAATCAGTCTCTAGACAAACAAACAGATGGAAATTCTGAAGCAAACTTTATGGCTCTAGGAATAGATCATCCCGTAGGAACGAGAAATGAGGTACTTAAACTAGGTTTCTCAAAAGAAATTGCTTAATCATGAAGATCTATACTTTGTATTTCCTTTCCTTTCACTTTGTTCATCTATTTCCCACCACTCAGTCCACTTAATCAGAAGCTATCAGCAGTTGGCTTTGCCTTTAGCTTACCTTGCTAACGATCCCACTTTCAAGCATCCAATCTGTGGGAATTTTGAACTCTTTGCAATTGCGCATTAACGATTCTCTTGTCCTTAGAAGATTGTGTACACTACGTTCCATCCTGACAAAGGTGCATTAAACACTTAATAAACTGAAACCTTAAAGGGAAACTTCTGTGAAAGGTTTCAGGTTCTTACTTCTCAGACAAAGCAGTCATTTTCTTCAATGCAATATCACAAGGCATTTGAGGATCATCTTTAAAATACGACACTTCAGACTCCAACTTCTTAAGATCGCCATATCCAAACGCTGCTTCTCTCAAGGTGTCTGCTTTCTTTTCTGGCCAGTCAAAGTGTTTTAGGACAGCCCGTTCATCCACCTTCAGAAAAAGGAAGAAGTCTTTATACCTCTTATATAAACATGTTAACATATTCAAAAATCTTCAAAGCATAAACAGTTTTGGAACTTTGATTATATGCTGAATGTGTCAAAGGGATTAAGTTTCACATAGCACCTTCACAAACTACATACAGAAATCCTAGTTGTTCATAATTTATACTCTCTTTTTCAATTCTTTCAAAACATGCTTCCATTTTAATTAATAGTAAGAAGGAACCCTAGCCTGGATGGCAACCTACTCACCAGAAAGCCTAGTTCATCGTCAAGCCACTTCACAAATGCCACAACATCTTCAATCTTCTCGTAAACTGCGCAGTTGACCTCTCTTATCAGCGAGTTGACGAATTCCCCTTGAGTTTCGACATCAGCTTTAATCTACCAATGAGAAATATTGTGATGTGAAACACAGACACCTAAAAGTCAGTTGAAAACAAAAGTCTTGGGCAGTCACTTACGGCAAGCAAATGAGATGATCTGTTTTCAATTTCATCAATCATGCTGCTACGGGCATTTGCAACATCTGAGCTTTCACAAACTCCTCCATTGGATGACTCTTTTCTAGAATCTCTTTTCATAAGTGAGTGGTAAAACTCGACAACTTGCGGTGCTCGCTGAACCACTCCGGCTGAAGTACTTCTACCAGGAAACTTTGGAGGAGGTGGCGGAGGCGGAGGCGGTGGTGGAGGTGGTGGTGGAACTTGAGTTGAAATTTCTTCTTTGGGTCCATTAGAAACTGAAAACGAAGGCCTTGGAGGGGGGTTCGGAACCCGCAAAGCCCTCTTCTCAACATCTAATGAAACTATACTTCTGTTCGATTCTTGGCAGTTTCCAAGGATTTGCAATCTCTGAACTGTAACGGGCTCTTCTTCGCATTCCATTTCTTTTATACACATAAAACCCTCAGATTGCCTTCTCTTGTTTGGAACCAACTCTTCCATACAAAACTTTGATCCACTTATTGAATGTCTTCTACTTGGACTTCTTCCATCCTCTGAATGGATCCAGTTTTCATCTTGCTGGTATTCTAACTTTGACATATCTTCTTCTGTAAGAGGCCATCTCTTTAACTTTTTAATCAAACTCAGTCTCTTTTTGCTACAAAATTCCTGACAATCATTGGCATCGAAAGGTACTGAAGCAACATAATCGTTGCTCCTGTTCGTCGAGTCTGGACTTGAAACCTTGTTGGACATTGTTGTTGAGCATGAATTGCGCAATTCATCCCTCAAACATGAATTGACCCACCTCAGATAAGCAAGCTCCTCAACCTCATTTAATCGGCTCATCTGAAGCCCTTCAACTTGCTTACACAAATCTTCATTTGTGTGTCTTAACAAAGATGCCTCAGCTTTAATTTTCGCGACAGTGTCACTCTGATAAAATTCAAGACAATACAAGGAGTGGTCTGTTTAGATTTTCTGCAACAGTTGAACACTCAAGCATACGGCAATAGAAATTTGCAAGTTAACACTTTGGCAGGCATCCGTCAAAATGGAACTCTTCAATTTACAGGTCATTACATGTCGAAATGATTAATTTTTGGAAAGCAATTACATAAAGAAAGAATCAGTTGTATAGGGAACTAAGCTATTATCCTCAGTTTGGTACTTTGGTTCATGGAAATCACTAGCAGAACCTGAATATCCACATCAATTTTGAAAACTAGAATATTCAAGATTCTTTTGCCAAATTGAAGGTTTAAATTTGAACTCTGTTCCATCGTTCAAGACAGTATTTGAGAAGTAGTAAAACGATATTTTGGGTAAGACTAGCGATCATAATTTGAAAAGCTAGGTCTTTTCCCACGTTCTCTTTATTAACATTTACGCAGAAAACAAACAAGGACAGTGATAACGATACCTCTGAAGTCCTAGCAATGGAAGCAAGTTGAGATTCCAAAGACGAGAGCCTGCATGAAAGATTCCTCTTCTCCATCTGCAGCTCCTTATTCAATCTTCTCAACTCAACTACTTCCATCTCCAAATTCCCTACCACACCATGGCTCTCTATATCTTCATGTCTCGTCTGCGAAATCAAACGGAGCTCAGTCACTTGCTCAGTAAGACTGCATTTCTCGGACTCCAAAAGCCCAACTTTCATAGAAAGCTCGTCAAACATAGCGTTCCTAACTTCAAGCTCTCTTTCCAGGTCAACCAGTCTTCCATTGGTCTTGAGCTCTGATAGCTCTGACTGAAGCTTAAATTCCCTATCTTTTGATTCTTGAAGCAAGTTCCTAAGATGGTCTAGCTCTAAAAACAAGTCTCGAGAACCTGAAGGCTGCCTTCGATGAGTCTGGTACGATTGTGGGTGAACTTGAGCCCCTGACACAGAGCAAGATAAATCACCAATGAGCGATCTTTTGACTCGAGACTGGGATGACCCAGAAGGATTCTTTTGGTTTCCAGCGTCCCAGTGGGCTAACGTGAGTTTCTTGCTCGCAACTGTGGTGGCTTGAGCTTTGCTTTTCTTCTCTGCTGTAAAGCCTTTAACAATGTTTGAACCCCACGAAGACTTAAGCTTTGAAGGATAGTTGGCATTGTTCTTAGCATTATGTGGCTTGGGTGGTTGATTCTGATCAGCAAATTTCGAAACTTTCGACTTGGATTCAAGTGGGTTTTCTTCTCTCATTTTAGAATTGAGCTTCTAGCATGCAAACGGACGAATCAGGCGATGCTAACAGAGAAAGTTCGTATTTTGAAGGATCTGAAGCAAACAGAGGAGCATAGAGTTTGAAACTCTCAAGTGATTTAAATGGAACTACAAATTGGAAAAGCTCAACTTCCAAGATTAACAGAGAAGAGGAGCTGGTGTGTGAGACAGAATAACCAAAAGTAGGGTGGAGGAGGAGCTCCTTTTGTTACCTCTTCACGATGATGAAGAATTTGAATGTTTGAAATTTGAATTGTGGTTTTCCATTTTTCTTAGCATACTTTATTTCTGGAGAGCGTTACTGACTGAGGCAAACGAAGGGGGGCTTGCAACGGTCGATTTCTGTGCCAGTGTGGGCCCATGAATTGTGTTCGTTCTCAGTTCTCACTTTTTAAGACTAGTCTAAGTACTCAAATAATGCTAGAACTTACTCATAAGAAGCATGATATTGGCCAGTTCTTCCTTTCTCGTTTGCATAATATAAGAACGATGATTAAAGTTGATCAGAATTGCTACCGATTTTAAATTTTGATGCAATACAGGCAGATCATCAGATATTTGTCAATCTAATCTAATAAAATAACCTCTAAGACAAATGGTTTTCTTATATTACATTGTCTTGTTTCTTACAACCCCCCATGTCCTTTCCTCGTCTCTTTTACTTATCTGACGACTCCATTTATTATTTTATTTCTTCTTCTTTTCTTCTATTTTGGTGGAAGGAAACTGCCGAACCAGGTTACAAAATTGATTTGGAAAATTTGATTTCCGACATATCCGCAAAATGGATACGTTGACACCTAGAGGTGCAACAGTGAATTAGGTTATCTAGTCTAGTCTCTTTTACATTACGACAGGACAGGTCTTTTCTGACACTGGTTTAGGGGCTTGACAAAGTACGTACTGATGGATAGGTAAAGCGAAAAATAGTCAGTCTGAGTTGAGTCCCAGATGAAGTCTTTGGTTTGTTCTTTGGGTACGGAGGTGATGGGTGGAGTGAACGGAGACGGGGCGAATCCAGAAATTTTTTTAAGTGAGGGTAAAATTTTAATAAAAGAAAAATTATATTTTTAACGGGGCAAAATTTTAATTGGGATAAAAAAAAAATTATATCATCAAAATTTAAAATAATAATTTTTTTAAGTAAAACTTTTTGGAGGCAGTGCCCATTGTGGCTCCGCCACTGAATGGAGACATGGGTATCTCTTGTTCTGAAGGGACCCGGAATATTACTTGAAGTTATAGGGAAGTAGAGTCATCTGTTTCTCGTGGGTTTTGAATTCTTGGCGATCTTGTCCATTAAATGCGAGGAGAGGAACAAAGAGAAGTACTTTTGCCTAGTAATGGAAAAGAATTCGAATTTAATTGAGTATTTGAAGGCCATGGAGTCTATTAAATTAGTGCGAAAACGAAGGAAACACAAAAATCAAATAAGTTGAAAACGAATAAAATGAGCAGGAAATTCAGGAGGTATAAATGATTCAAAAGGGCAAGAAAAGGAGACGAGATCTTCTGTCTATTTTATTCTGTTCTTATTTTGTCCCATAAATCTCAGTCATCTATTTATACAAGATTCACGCAGACCTAAATAAATAAATGGTTGAGATTCACGAGACAGAGTAGGAACAGGATAAAATAGACAGAAAATCCTAACTCCAAGAAAAGATGTACAAACATATAGAACACAAATAGTTGATCCATGATTATGTAAATGTGCAGATGGATATGTAAATGTGAAGCGGGGAAGAGCTGTAAGAGATGCAAATTAGCTTAAAATTCAAAGCAGTAGCATGAATTCAGAGTTGAGGGACTTTCGGTAAGAAGATTCAAAAGCTGCAAAAGATCGCTGCTTTAAACGAGAAAGTTGAATTTGGTGGAAACAGTATCAGCTCAAAAGAGCATGTTTTCTCATGAATGTTAAAGAGGGAAAAGAGATGACCTTTGAAGAGCAAACGGGCTTCAAAGGTCATTGCACAAAGAACCCTGGAATGATGAAAAGAATCAGCAACTTCTTTTTATTTAAATTAATTGTAATAGGCAACCAAACAAATATACAAAAAATAGGTTGACACCATTACACCTTCGGAGCAACCTGATTACCGCACAAGGCTTCCTATTTTACGGAGGGTTATAGTATACGTAATCTTTTCTTAGTATTTTTTTCAAAGAGATTATTTATATGACTTGAACATGTGACCTTATAGTCATATTGAAACAATTTTACCTTGCTCCAAAGCTCATAGGAATGCCTGAAATAGACATAAAATGTGTCTAGCTAGACTTTGCTTGAACAATAGGTAATTATCCAATATTAGTAATCTTCGAAATTTCAAATATTGTGCACGACTTAGTGATTTACCCTTTTAAACTTATAAATAACAGACACTTGTATCCATTTCCCCTTCTTTCCTAGTGATTGCTTTGGAGTCAGCATGAAACAGAAATCGATCGATATCATCTCTAATGTCATCTACTAGTAGTGATAAGTTCAACTTGACCTGTCAAAAAAGGGTTCTTAGTATCTATGCTTTACGTTTTCTTTTCCTTTTCTAATCGTTTCAAAATAGATATAGCATTGGAAGTACTGACACAATTTATCATTCTGTAAACATTGGAAGTAATCACATTTAAATAATGTAGATCCGGAGTATAAGCTAACGGGAGCGTGTATCTCAAATTTAGCAGTTTGCAGTTGGGATCAGTAATCAAAAGCCAACTAATTGACAAGCAAGGAAGAGCCCATCTCATTGATATGCAACCAACATTAATAACGGGCGCAATGTTTGCCAAAGCAGACATTAGAAAGAGCGGTTTATCCCCAAAAGTGGCATGCCCATAAACTTCATTAGCAATCACTAATATTCAAAGTTTTAGTGCATTAGGGGCTACATGCCAGTACAACGGAAATTACCATTTGAAGAGCATGATAATCAGCAGATAGCAGTAGCAAAATTGAACACACTTGCTAGATGACTTCTGTCAAAAATGGTAAGTACCATTTTCGGTGCCTACCAAAGTTGAAACAAATAAATAAAAGTCAAGGATAGCTGGTCAAATGGCCAGCCATCTCAAACGTCTCCTGCCTATAAATAAGCAGGAGATGAAGAGAGCAAATCATCTCATTAGCAAAGAAAAGAAACGAGAGTGAGGGAGAAAAGAGAGAAGAAAAAACGTGTGACAAAATATTTTGTATATTTTGTAAGTCCAGTTTGTAATTATCTATTTTTTCCTATAGTAAAATTCTTATATCCTTGCCCGTGATTTTTACCCTAATTTAGAGGTTCACGTAAAATCTGTGTCTATTTTATCTTCAATATTTTTAATTTCATTTTAATTACGACCCAGCTCTATCCAGATCCTAATTATTCCTAACAAATGGTATTAGAGGGAGGTGAGAAAATTATGATAAATTTTTTGGCGTAATCCGTTCAGATTTCAGGTGAGCATAGTGAAAGTTGATGAACAGTAATCACAAAAAGTGACAACTATTCATATATTTATTTTTGCATTAAACTGTGTAGTTACTATAATTCAAGTATACAGTACTATTCACGTGTACGGTACTGTTCATATACACGCATATGGTACTATTCACATATACAAAACTATTCATACATACTAGTACTCACTACAAGAAAAATTAGTTTCAGCAACTATTAGTAATGGTTGTTAAAAGTAAGAAAATGGTCGTTAAAAGTTATAGCGACCAAAATCGGGTTGGTCACAGGTGGTTACAACAGGGTTGTTACTAAA
>JANKOD010000007.1:1547769-1563016 GCA_026284645.1 Erythroxylum acuminatum
AAATGAAGGACTTGGGACCGGCAAACAAGATTCTAGGGATGCAAATTCACCGAGATAGAAATAATAGGAAGATTTGGATTTCTTAGAAAAGTTTTTTGAAGAAGATCTTGTAACGATTCAACATGCAAGATTGTAAGTAAATTTATACCCTCTTCCTGTTAATTTCAAGTTATCCTCAAGTATGAGTCCTAGCAACGAAAAAGAGAGGATGGAGATGTCTCGAGTACTATATGCATCAACAGTGGGAAGCTTAATGTTCGCTATAATTTGTACAAGACCAGACATTGCACATACATTGGGAGTAGTTAGTCGATATATGGCGAATCCTGGTCAAGAGCATTGGAATACTATTAAGAGAATTCTCAGATATATCAAGAGAACCTCAGATGTTGCATTATGTTATAGATATGTTGATACTGATTATGCAGGTGATCTTGATAAAAGTAAATCCATTACAAAATATGTGTTTACACTAGCCAAAGGAGCTGTGAGTTGGGTTTCAAAACTGCAGTCAGTTGTGGTTATGTCAACAACAGAAGTAGAATATGTAGCAACTACACAAGCTAGTAAAAAAGCAATATTGTTGAAGTTGATGTTGGAAGAACTAGAATGCAAACAAGAGAACATTATTTTGTTTTGTGATAACCAAAGTGCTTTGCATCTTGCAAAGAATCCAGCATTTCATTCAAAGACAAAATACATTCGAGTTCAATATCACTTCGTTCGTGAGAAAGTGGAAGAAGAAACGGTGGACATGTAGAAAATTCATACAATGGATAACCTGGCAGATTTTATGACAAAAGTAATCAATGGTGATAAGTTTATATGGTGTCGATTCTCGTATGCCTAACAGAGACGTAAGCAACATGAAGTAGCAAGATAGAAAGAATAGTGTGAAGATCTTATTGACTCTCAATCAAATCTTCAAGTGAGAGAATTGTCAAAAATGATAGGCACTATTTTCAGTGCCTACCAAAGTTGAAATAAATAAATAAAAGTCAAGGATAGCTGGCCAAATGGCCAGCCATCCCACACGTCTCCTGCCTATAAATAGGCAGGCAGGAGATGAAAAGAGCAAATCATCCCATTAGCAGAGAAAAGAAACGAGAGTGAGGGAGAAAAAAGAGAAGAAAAAAATGTGAGACAAAATATTTTGTATATTTTGTAAGTCTAGTTTGTAATTCTCTATTTTCTTATAGTAAAATTCTTCTATCCTTGCCTGTGGTTTTTACAATAATTTAGGAATTTTTCACGTAAAATATGTGTGTCTATTTTATTTTCAATATTTTCAGTTTTATTTTAGTTGCGATCCAGCTCTATCCAAGTTCTAATTATTCCTAACAACTTCTACTGTACCTGTCTTAAATGATCGCAGGGGAAAACCTTGCCACATAGATTTCCAAGGTTGGTAATGACAATAGTAGTTGTATTGTCATCAATAATAGTTTCAGTATCATCAAGATCAACCTCCCATTCTCCGTCAGGAATTAGATTGTAATTACAAACTTCTACATCATAAAAGTTGCAAAAACTTTCGTCGTCTAAGAAGCCTGGCCTAGGGAGCAATATATTTACACCAGCACCAAGAGTAGCTAGCACTCACACTGTCACTTCTTTTGCCCTTCTCTCTCCATGCACACGGAAGATGTCATCCTCCTTTACTTGGTAGTCAAGACCTCTCAATAAGTACTCAGTAATCCCCTAAAAGGGAAATTAGAGTTTTGAATACTAATAATTTGTACTAAATCCAAATCAAAGAAACCAATTTGCTGATTATTATCAAACTCCTCGTACATTCAATTCCAACGGATCAATCTTTGCTACTGTTGCCTTTGATTTATGTTAATGATAATTTATTAATTTCAACATCTAGATCTAATCTAAATTCACTTATAGACGACATAAAAGCGCCTACTTATGGGTAGATCATTGCTTAGCATACAACAAAGTTTAGTTTTTTCACGACTTCAAAATGGTCGTTGAATGTCAACTTTTGACAATAATTTTAAAAATGTCACCAAAGCAATTTCGTTTTGAGACGTTTTACAAAAGTGTTGCTAATTACAAGCCTTTGGTGGCGCTTTCAAGGAATCGTCGTAAAAACTCATCCTTTTGCGATAGTTTAGTGTTTTCATCACCAAAAGGCTACCCTTTACCGATGATTTTGAAATCGTGGCTAAAAAGAAATATTGAAACGAGAAAACATTCATGTCAAGCCTAAAAAGAGTGGAAAGAAAATTAATGATCTATATAAAATCACTCTGGCTAAATACCTTTAAGAGGATGTATGAATGAAGTCCACAACCTTGTTATCCAAATTGTTCCCTTTCCGTGGGAGTCAGGATATCCCACCTTGTCAAGGACAATATCATTGTTCTTCAAGTTCAATTAGGGGAATAATTGACCATCCATCTCAACAAGTGTGAGTGGTATAGGGACAACCACGATACTCTCCATGGTTGGAGGTAAAAGAGTCAAAGAGGCAAGGAGATAAGGGCAAAATTACAGAGAGAGTTGGCTCGATGACTATAACCTCATTGTTGTGAGTCACTTGCTTCTTCTTCTTATTTTTAAACAATAAGCTCAATAAGCCTTTGTTCTTATCTTTAATACACCTCTTAATAGATTAAGCTCGACTAAAAAAAGAAGTGTCTCTCGAGGTATGAGGATATAGGTTGGATTTACTAGTTTTTGGAATATAAACTTTAAGGTTTCATTATTACTATCCCATTAAAAAAGTTCTCACATAGACCTTTTTGGATGATCCTAAAGGTCTACAAACATGTCTCGCTCAAGCTATACCGTCCACTTTGGATTGTAACAAGCCTGCATTAGTGCATGAATTTGAAAGACTTAGGCTTGTGGTAACCTTTACTATATAGAAGGCAATGGTGCATCCATCCAATAATCTTCGTGCATGTAATTATACTTGGTATGGACTTAAGCCTCTAGCATTGAGAATTTGAAGGATTATTAGATGATTTAGGAAACAAAGCCCATACTTGAGTAAAGTACAACAAAACACTACATCACCAGGCTTGAGGTAGTAAATATGTTCGTCATCCAAATGAATTTTGATGTAAGAAAAAATGAGAAAAAATGTATTTATAGTGTTTAAGGACCTAAACTAAATGTTGAAGTGAAAAGGTAGCTATTACAACGACTAGTTCTAATATACTAATAAACCAATATAGCACATTCGTTGACTATTGTATTGAATGCATAATATTTACTAGCCTTTACATATTGGTCAACTACCAGAGCCTATTGGTCGATCAATATGTCAACAAATGTTATTACAAACTCTTGATATATTAAATTTTGCAACTTTAACCTATATTAGTTGAGTAATATCCCATATAGGTCGACCAATTTAACAAAATCATGATTTTAACAATTTCAAATGCTCAATCTTCATTTTCTTAATGTAAATTACTGCTCAAAAAGTTCCCAAAGAATGTTTTAAAGTTAAAAAAGGTTTTATTTTAAATCAAAACATTAATCCCTCTTGATGAATGAAAATGTGTATGCAATTAATTAAAATGATGATATGTTTATGTATGATGAACTCCAAAATTATCAAAGTGACTAAATACACTTGCAATGAACATTAGAAGTGATTTATAACCTTAATAAGCATTGATCTTCTTTCTTCTTCAATTTGATCTTCATTTAGAATGATGCAAATTTCATCTTTTTCTTAGTACCTTCATAAAATATCTCTTGATTTATACATGGCTAGAATTTGCTCTTATATTATTCTCATAAAACATAAAAACTTACTAATAATACCTATATTTTGTTATCATTAAAGCATTGATTGGGATCTCCCTTGGTTCAAAAATCTCTCCCTTTTTATAATAAATATTTTGTGATATTAGAAGAATTAATTATGAAATCAAACATATATACATACAATATAAATCATTAACTACCCTTTAATTTATGCACACTTATAAAGATGACAAATTTCAATGTAATATCATATGCAAATTGACATGATAAAAGTATATTCAATTATCAAAAATATCCAATAATCATCAAATGTATATAATACTTAATAAAATATAAATATAAATATATGTATATTTGATACTCTCCCCTGGATCTATTACCACTAAACTTATATTCCCTTTTTTAGAAACATAAAAAATCATCTGACTATAAGAGGAAAGAAATACTAAATCAATTTAATATAAGTTATCAAGATGGAACATCATAATGTTACAAACAATGTTACATGAGTTGATACTTCATAACTAACAAGTAAGCATCGGGTAGAGATCCAAGATATGGTGATGAATTAGTAGCCTCATGATCTATGAGGATCCTAATGGTATGAATAAGTAAAGGCTTATCAAAACCAATGGCATATGGGGGAGCCTAATATGGTGGTATAGGCTATTGGGGCTGCTGCCATAGATATGGTCGATTTATGTAACCATTAACAAATTAGTAACCTATATGGTTAAGGATATCAAAATCAAGAAATAAATCCAGATCAATCTCATCTTTGTTAGGAGGGACATGAAAATGTTGGAAAATGAGTCTAAGAACAAGAGCACATGGGATATTTTGTTTCTTTTTCTTAGTATTATTGAAATGCATCATATTATGCAAAATGAAGTCACTAAGAAGAATGTTCTCTCCTAGCATAAAGGTAGAGAGAAACCAAAGGTAATAATGTCCTAGAAAAGTAAAATGGTCACAGAAGAAACAAAGTTTTACTTGATAAAAAGATGATGAAATCTAAGAACATTAAGACCATAAACATCTTTGAGTTTCCTACTAACTTTGGCACAAAATGAGGACATTTATAATATTTAGTAAGATAGTTATAATGATAATAAAGTTCAAGTATTGGAATGACAAGGATTTCATTAATAAGATACTATTAGATAAATGTTTATTCCTTAGAACTTAGAGAAGAGGTAAGGGTTATATTAGATTACTTAAGGTTAAAGAATACAATAAAACAACCTAAAATTTATTTGGCTAATACAAAAAGTTTTGTAAGTATAAATTTCCACATTTGATCAATGAAAAATGTACAAGACTATATGTTTTAAGTTGCTCTAGATAAAATGGGAAATGACATAGTTTTCATGTAACTTACTTTGGTATAATCAACAAACTAAGGATATTGAATTTCGAAGTACTCATTCTCATGAGCAGACCTAAACATAGATGGGGCAGGAAGTAAAGATCTCTCTCGATTCCTTTGAGTCCTAATAGGGTTGAGGTTAGATCTACCTCAAGTGTCATAGACATGAGATTGGACTCCTCTCTAATTATGTCCATGGGAATAAAGGTATGAGGTACATTAAGGATGGAAACAAATATCTAACAAAGAATGAAAGAAAATGGGTACCAATAATTTAAAGATCTAATGCCACCTAAAAGAAAAGCGATTCTATAAATTCTATCTCGTCAATTTCAATTCCTCAACCCTTGCAACAAGTAGTATGTAGTCACATAGTAAAATGAAAAATAAATAATGAAGTATGCAAAGTTAATTAAAAGATCAAAATCAAGGTAATTTGAAAAAATGATAAAAATTATAAATTTCACTATGAAAAAGAGCAATCAAACCTTAAAAATAAAATCAAGGTATGAAATAGTTTTAGTTTTATAAAAAGGGACCTATAATTGTGCCTAATTGGGAAAAAATCCTAATTTCTTTAAAATTCTCTAAGTTGAAATTATTTTAGTGGGTCATGAATTGATAATTTCTAACAAAATTGGATTTAGTAACCAACCATCAATTTCATAAAGATTTACACAAAGTTAAGTAACTTTAAAATTTCCAAATTCCATTAGTACCAAATTCAATAAAAATAAATGTAATCGTGGGAAGAGAAGACCACTGTCCTTTGATGGATGCAATTGGGAGTTATAAAACCTTAGTTTAACCTTCAATTTCATTAAGAAAGCAAGATTTTGAAAGAGTAACATAAGAAATTAAAAAAAAGGATAACCAATCCTAAAGTACCAAACTTTTTGGAAAATTTTCAGTATAGTGCTAAAACTTTTAAATTTTTTAATCGAGAGACTAAATTTTTAAAACCATATCAGTTCATTTTAAAATATTAGTTCTATTAGTAATTTGATGATTTGGTAAACAAAATCTTACATATTTATGACATGTAGATGTCCACCTAAATATATAGTGTTCATGGTTAGATTGGGGTCGAGTGAAATTTTTTAGGTGAACACCTACATAACATGAATAAAAAATATTTTGTTAGTTAAATCAAAAAATTACTAACATAACTAATATTTTGAACTATTAAGGTTTTAAATGGTTGGTCACTGAATTCAAAATTTTAATAGCTTAAATACTGGATTAAAAAAATTATAAAAGGTTAGGAACTTTGGGATTGGTTATCCCAATTAAAAAATCCTTATTCTAGAATCCTAATATGTTCAAATTTAAAATTTTATGAAATTTCTTGGATTAAATTGAATGTATAACAAGGTTTAATAACATGAAAAAAAATTAAGGTTCAATTAAAAGATAAAAATCAATGATTGTCGAATTTAGGGTTTATAATAAAAGAAATTTTATGATTTGATGTTGAATATTAGTGGAGCCTAGTTTTATGGGCATAGAAGAGTTCACTGAGGTTGAAGATGTCACTTAAGACTTATCAGAGAAAGAGGAGAGATAAATGAAGATGAAGTGCTTGCTAGAGATCTCTAGAATATGAAGAATGGGAGAAGATGAAGTTCTCTAAGAAGTACATTTTATATGCGGGTGAAGAGAAGATGATGAATTATGTGAAGCTGGATGTTGAGGGTGGTGAGATAGTGATGAGAGTGTGGCAGCAATGGGGAGAAAGCAGCATTGAGAGTTGAGTTTCAAAAACAAGATAACGTGAAATAAAGTTTTAGACGTTTTGAAAAATTACTACATTGGTCAAACATACAACCTCATTGGTTGACCAATTTCTAGCATCAACCAATATAATCGACTAAACTTTTAACAAACTCACTCGAAAAGAATTTTCTAAAGAAAAATTTATATTAGTCAACTACTAAAAGATATAAGTTGACCAGTGTAGGTAAGTGATCCATTATTATATGTAATCAATCTCTTAATAAACTCACTAAAAAATAATTTTATTAGATGAGGGGTCATTGGTTGACCACTGAAAAGGCATTGGCCAATCAACTTGAGTAAGTAGTTAACTATAATAGTGATCAAACTATGAACAAAATCATTAAATGGAAAAAATGATGATTTCTGAGAACACTAATTGACTATACTTTGATAGAAGTTGACTAGTGTGTTTTAAAAAGTTAGGAAACAATGCCATTCAAATCAAAAAATTAAAACATATAATCAATCAAATAAATATCAATTAAGAATAAGCTAAATCTTAAGGGGAGGTCCTTATAATATAAAATTCTCATAAATCATACATAATTCTCTCTTAATTATGTAAAATCTATCCTTACTCATTGATGTAATGAAAATATTGGCTATTATGTTAACCATTGTTATTACAAAATCTTAGAATATCAAATTTGACACATTAATCAATCAATATCCCATATAGATCAGCCAATCCCCCTAAAAGTATGATTTTAACAACTTTAAGTGCTCAAATTTCATTTTATTAATGTAAATACGTCTCGAAAGGTTTCCTAGAGAATGTTTTAAAATTTAAATGGGTTTTCTTTGAAATCAAAACTTTAATCCTTCTTGATGAATTAAGATACACATGTAATTAATTAAGATAATGATATGTTAATATATGGTGAGCCTAAAAAAATATCAAAGTGACTAAGTGAAAATACAATAAATATTATAAGCGATTTATAACCTTCATAAACCTAATATTTTTTATTCCTATAAGAAAACTTGATAAGCCTTAATCTTCATTGTTCTTCACTATGATTTTCACTTTGAATGATGCAAACTTCAACTTTTCCTTAGCAAAATTCTGAAATGTTTCTTGATTTACGCATAGTTACAATTTTATCTCATATTGCTTTTATTAAACCTAAAAACTTATAAGTAGTACTTTTGTTTTATTATTATCAAAATATTGATTGGAATCTCCCTTAGTTCAATATATAGAAAGTTTACTTTTCACAACAAGTAAAAGGCTAGAAAAACTTGCTTTATATCAAATTACAATCATTCTTCATCGTAACTAAAAGTTTTAAAAATCTTATTTTATGGTAAATTCGATTTAAATGTTTTTATAAATTGAATGTTTTGAAAAAGATGTTTTAAACTTTTCTAATAAATTTTGTTTTTACAAGGACTTTTTTAATTAAAAGTTTTAAAATTTTAGTATTTTATTTCCTAGTGGCAGCATGGAAGATTTTTGGTGAAGTGGGTTAAAAGAACAAACAAATTGTCGAACTTGTTTTATACAGCAAAGGATTAACTTATAAATAAATAATAGGTTTAAATTCAACCTAAAATATAAAATATTATAAAAGGTTAGTTATATTATACTCTTGGTAGTTTGACTATTTTCATTTCAATATTTATTTTTTAAAATTACTATTTACTTCCATATTTTATTATTTTATTATCATATAATTCCTTATCTCTCTATTACGTAGGGATAATATTGCATACTATTGGATCTCTTCAGATCTCATGTCTTAGCAGGATTTCAATTAGGTATTGACGATGATGATAATTCCTTATTTCACACGTTATTAGTTTTTCATTTATTCATAACTCTAGAATGTCACATTCAAATTTAAGGATTTCAATACCATGTCAATTTCAGATAAAAATTGATAAATTACTAACAAAATATGACAAAAAGGATTGTGTAATAGTTAAATAATATAACAAAGGAATAAGTAATAGTTTTAAAAAGTAAGGATTAAAACAAGTTAAAATACAAAGAGGTAAGACACATTGAACCCCGTTTTAAAATTTAAATCGTAATCAAATTGTTAAGCTTTAAAGTTTTAGACCTTATCAAATTTTATGTATTTTGTAAGCAATTAGAAATCTTTGCTTTTTTTTTCCTTATATCCTCTACCCTTTTATCCTGTTTCACTTCATCTCAATTATATATTTATATAACCCACATAAATAAATAGTTGAGACAAAGTGAAGCAGAGCATAGGGAACATTTGATCATCTCCCTTTGCTTTTACCCCTTATTGGCAAATTACAGACTTTGAAGTTACCGAAATAGTGATGGAAGCTTGTGGTAATGGCTATAAAGACTGATTCCATGTAGGCCCCAACTTCCCATATATTTAACCCTTCCCATAGTTGGTCTAACTCTTCTGGGCTTGAGGGTAGGTGATCGTGCCCCATCTCAGAATCTCTAATTAAACTTGAAGGTCCACAGATTTGTCTATTTAGAAAATTCACCAGTCTCTTTCACTGTCATTTATTAAATAGGCTCAACAATTTTGTACCGTCGCTAACATGACGGGTGTCTATCCCTTGTCCAGTTTTGTTGTATTCGAGTTCTTAAAACTGAAAATTTGTAATCTCAAAGGATTGACAATAGTCATGTTTGGCCAATAACATATTATATTAGCTATTAGGTGATTCTATTAGTCGGTTAACTGATAGCTAATTATACTAGTTAATTTGGCTAACAGATAACATCAGTTATTTATTAAAGATGTTTGATAAAATTAACTGTTTAGTATTAACTGTTGATGTATAAAATGACTTATAAGGGCATGATTTAAAAAAATTATAAGGGCATGAATATTATATCTTAGTATTTCATTGAATATTCTTATAAGAATTTAGATATTTAATTTTACAAAATTAACTTTATAACTTTAATAAAAAACATAATAATAATAATAATAATAATAATAATCCAACGTTAAATTATCTATTAATATGAATGATGCAGCGAGCTATATTATATTAATATTTTTATATAATATATATGAATTTTATTATTTAATAAAATAAAAATATATATCATTATAGTATGACACAAATACCATTATTTAAAATTTATAAAAAGAGGATATAATTAGTTTTTTACCTATTAATTTTTGGGTGATCATCTAAAAAACTCCTCTTATAAAGCTTTTAAAAATCAACTTATTAAGATTAAATTAGCTAACTAATAAGCTATTCACCAAATACATTAATAGCTTTTTATGATGGTCAAAAAGCTAATTTTTAGTCAATAAGCTGAAAAACAGTTGATAAGTTTTTTGTCAAACACCTCCATTTTCTAACTCCCGTTAGATTAGGGATAGAGGAGATAAGCTTCTTTTTCCTTTCACGTGGGAAGATTCAAAGTTCTTTATATAGCAAGGGTCGAAAGAGAGATATTAATTATACGCAACTTTTTAATATTTTATAAAAAAATTGTTTATGTAATTTAAAATTGCATCCTTTTGGTCATAAAAAAAAAAAACCTTACTCGTTACTCCAAAACTTGCGCTCGTATAAATTATAGGTTAATATTCACTCCGTATTCTTCAGAAGCTTGTTATTTAATGTTCAATTTGGCTTCATTTAACAGCAAGGCACTACTTAATTGCTTTTGGGGAAGCAGCCAAAGGGAATTTCATGTCCTAGTGCTATAATTATGTTCTCCAATGGATGATTGATGACAGACATTGCATTGAATATGATTTGATTAAATGAGCAATTCATTGCAGACAAATAGGGCAGACCTTTAGTCAATATGGCCTACCTCAAGATGGAATTACCTTGCATTTGAAGATTCCGTCTGCTCCTTTTGTTCCTCAAGTCAGCTCAATCGCAATAAATAAATAAATAAGAAACGCAAATTTCCACTAATTATTTTCTCTTTTAATCATCACATCAACCACCGAAAAATGAACTTTCAAATCTCTGGTCTGGTCAAGAAAGAAGATCGTTTTGAGTTTAAAAGTGGTATATCTAACCTCTGTAGCATCAGTTATTAAATTATAGTGCATAGATAGAAGAAGGGTGCGCATCACATGCCCAAAGAGGATGGATAGCTAGATGTACGAATCAATTCACTTCATAGTTGAGCACTATACTACCAAGTCTCACCTCACATGGATGCAGAGGAACATAGAAAATGATGTTCCATTCATTGGGTTAAATACAAATACTGCTAATTGGTTACTGAGTGGCAGTATTGGACCCTCCCAGTACTAGTGGACAAGCGTTACAGAAGGAACTGGTCCTCAAGTTAGATAAAGATGGTTTTGGTGTTACAAGTTGCCAGTGCACGATATCATTTTCAGCAAACGAACTCGAGCTAACGGCAAATGAATTTGATGGTATTATTTATGAAGTCAACTTTTTCACACGTTAAAGTTGCCACCAAATGCTTCTTATAATTAATATTTCTGCATGGGACCAACTTTGCCAACTCGAGTGTGCATTCATGTGAGACATAGGGAAAGAAGCTGTTTTCCTTTTCCACCTCCACCAACCGGGGGTTCAAAGCCGCCTTGGAAAATGCTTTTCTAGGCCAACTTGTGTGGGGTAGAGAAGAGAGATAATCACCAATCTAAGATTATAAATTATCCCAAAGTTTATTAACATTTGATGGCATTGATTTAGGGTTTAAGCAAGAACATAGTAGTGCCTATCCGTTGATAATTAAGTTGCATATTTCCTTAATGCCTGTTTGGATGAGCTTTTAGGAGGCTAATTAGCACTTTTTTTTACCACAAAAGCCCTTTTTAAGAAAAATGAGTATTTAGCTGTAAAATAAAAAAACACTCCTTTAATAGATATGATTTTTTTGGCAGCTAAAATATAACATTTTAAGAAGCTCAAATTTGAAGCTTCTTTAAAACGCGATTTTTCAGGTAGATTTTTCATACCAATTAATGAGCCTATTTTTAATCACCTGTGCCCTTAGGTTTTACATATAATTTTCACAATACTCACAAACTCATCTTCTTGTTTATTATGTATTTAACTATTTACTCAACTTGAATATTTATTTTGCGATTTATATAATATTATTTAGTTTTTTATATGTTTTAATATTTATTTTTGATATTAGTTTACTTATGTTATAATCTATATAAAAGATTTGGTTAGATATATTTTGATTTATGTTTCATATGTTTAAAATTATATAATAATTAATATATTGTGCTTTGCATATTGTTTAATATACTTTAAATAATTTTTATATGAATAAATAATTTTTATTACAAAATAAAATATAGTTAAAATTAAAAGTGCTTTTTATTTTTATATTGTCAAATAGTCCACTATATAAAGCTCTTTCAAAACAGTTTTTTTAAAATGACAGCTAAATAGTCAACTAGCTTCTTATAAAAGTTATTCTCAAAAGAGATCTACAGAAAAAAGCTCTACTGGTATAAGCCCAACCAAATAGATGCTTAGTTGAATTTGATATTATTTATTTTTTATTATAAAATAAAAAATAATGTCCTTTTTTTATAGTTATTAAGCCTAAGGTTAGGATAAGTCTAGGCAACTTTTTTTTGAAAAAAAATCACGTCCAAAGTTCACCTTAATGTTCGGTCAACTTAAGTCTGGCTTATTGGTCTCGGATCAAACTCGTACTCAAACATAAGAGTATTTACTATATAAATTATTTGGTTAATTTTCCAACACTATAATTTCAAAACAGGGAATGACAAAATTAACAATTTTATAAAAATGTTTTTTAACCTAAAACTATAACAAACTTATAATTCTAAATTTCTAATACTACTCATGGCTTCAATTGTAATTTTTATAGTTAATAATTTTACTTACCCTTGTAAATTTTTTAGCCATATAATATTTATTTTGATCAATTTCAAAGCATTTTATAATATAAATGTTAAACATTAATTGTTTTTAATCATAACATTTTTATAAAGAAAATATGTTTCTTAACATTACTTCTATATAAGAATGATCTTTTTTCCAATGTTAAAATATATTAATTAACTTTCAAATTATATAACAATTTGAATAATTGGTTAATTTCTTACCATTGATACATTTACAAAACAACATAAATCACATGAAACATAGTAATAAATCTCATAAATTATTTCTTATTATATAAATAAAATTATTGTGTTAAATATCTACTAAGTATAATATTATTAATAATTTTATTTGTAAGAATTATTCTTCGTATATATGCTAAAATCTTAAGAGTTTATTTCATTTTTTATAAAAATTTTAATGTACGCAGCATTCTCTTTATATTTTTACAAAAGAATTATTTTATGAATTAAACATGTTACCTTATACTCATAAAAAAATAACTTTAACGATTATTTATCTAGTGAAAATCTTATTTTGTTTTAAATATACTATTTTATGCAATGTCTATAAAAATGTCGGGCCCCGATCCAGTTCGCCCGGCCCATTACTAAGAACGTATTGTCAGCGGTACAGCGCGCTCTAGAAGAAATGTGTATCATTTGTATTATTTCCAAGTCATTGACATGACATCAACGTCAGGGACACGTGCTTTTTGGATTATCTAGTGTGTTGTTTTTTGTATTTATTATACTAATTCAAAAACGGTGTTGACATAAAACAAGATTCGTGTCAGGAGCTCAGCTATCTTAAATTTTAATGTCTATCTAGTGTCTACCCATTTTTGCAGTATAATTTATACAACACCGCGCGTAGACATGACCAGAGGTTGTCTTGCTCCAATCAAATCGTATAAACAATATCTGTCCAACATCATCATCAGAACTACGGATTCACCGTCTCTGCAACTACATCATCAGGCACTAGTTTTATGATCAATGTTGCTTTTTATAAAAGAGTGTAAAAGTCATCTCACTTATATATGATAAAGCAGGAGGATAGTAAGAAGTGAATGATTCAATACTTTAAGATTTTTAATAAAATGTGCTGGTTAATTATATTATTATATATATTACAAACAACTTTATCCTTTTTGGGGCAACTATTAATTGCATTTTTTTAGTTTTCAATAAATTATAGGTTAAGTTTGATTCAGATAAAAATAATAAAATGACTCGACTAATAGGTCAAAGTTTGGGTGAAAAATATATCTTAATTAGTATGGATCGGACCTATATTCACCTTATGATATAGAAGTCTGATATGAAAGTTATATAAAGGTTAAGGTCTCTTGCAGTTGCTTATATCAATCGTAAGTATAAGGAATCTCTGACCCATTAAGAGAGTTTACGTATTGAGAAAATTGTAGAAAGCCCTAAACTTCGTGTCGGGAAATACTTTCCGCAAAGGTCTTGGGAGATTCGTGATCGTTTAGGGGTCGGAATCGATATCGAAATTAGAGATGAAACCAAAATCAAGTATTCTGCATTACCTTCGTTTTTAATTATTTCATGTTTAATCCTGAGTGCGTAACAAGGTCTGTACTACGTATTACTCGTGAATTATTGAAAAAACTTACAATTTAAATGATTGTAATCTAAACTTTAATTGTTTTAAGTAAAAATAGTTTAATAATAAGTTTTTCGTTAGTATAGATGACGCGATAAGTCTCGACATATTAGTATTTTTGTAATGTGACAATCATATATTATATTTATGTTATGTTTGAATTTTATTATTTAATGGATTAAAAATCTGAAAATAATTATGAAATAAAACATATGGAGGAGTATATAAGTATTTAATTATCAAAAAAATTATTTCACAATTATTTACGTAATAAATGTTAAAATAATTTGACATACTTTTTTTTTGCTACACGAAAAAGAAAATTAAATACAAACAAAAGACATCCTAATTACCGCAGGTTCTGCGGTACTTGATGCCTTGCTAATTTCTATGAAGTAATTCCTCGACCAACATCCAGGGGCGGATCCACAATGGGGGGCAAGTGCACTGCCCCCAAAAAATTTCTCCATTACCTCAAAAAATTTCATGTAAAAAAATTATTATTTTAAATTTTGTCCCCATAAAAAAAATTGCTTCTATTAGAATTTTGCCTCTATTTAAAAAAATTTCTGAATCCACCCCTAACAACGTCGAAGGCTCTTGAAACATATAAAGCCTTGGACTAGACATCACTACAATGGAGACTAATCTATCGATATATTGGTTTCTTTCACAATTCACATGATGTAATTACACCTCTCAAGTTCGATGTAAAAAGTCAGGACCAATGTTTTAAAAATCGAACCAAACCGGTCGGCCGGACCGGTGAACCAGTGCATAAAACGGTCCGGTTTAGCCCGTATTTTTTGTGAGTGATTGACCCGTTAATTTTGCGGTCGGACCGGTAAAAACCGTTGAACCGGTGAAAGAAAGAACCGGCCGGTCTATTTAAAATGCCTTGATTTTGATGAT
>JANKOD010000007.1:1576475-1598701 GCA_026284645.1 Erythroxylum acuminatum
ACATACATATATATAAATATGTATATTATACATACATACATACATACATACATATATATATATATATATATATATATTTCAAGTAACATATAGAGAGTAGCTTCATTTTCACTTATTCTAAGCCCTTACTTGATAAGATAATCATTAATCCTACTATGTCAAGCTCTGAGGATTTGTTTTAACTCATAAATAGCTTTATACAGTAAATATACATCATTATCTTTCTTAATTATGTTGAAACCCTTAGGTTACTCACCTTATTTCGTCTTTTTAATAAAGCCATTCAAGAATATTGACTTGACCTCAAGATGGTACAACTTTCAATCATGTTTAGTAGCTAATGAAACCAACAACCTAATAGTGTCATGCCTATCACTTGGTGTAAATATTTCAAAATAGTCAATTCAATTTTGTTAAAGATAACCCTTCATTACTAGCCTTTCTTTAAGCCTGCTGATTGATTTATCAAGATTGATTTTGGTTCTAATTAACTCTAGATACCTTTTAATTTGTAGGCCTTTCCACTAGAGACCATGTTTTCTTTTTTTATTTATTATGAAAATTTTGCTTTTCTATGAGTCTAACCTATTCTCTCTTAGTTGTCACCTCATTGGAGGTAGTTAACTTAATAGGTACTAAAATTTCTCTTTCATAAATTTTAGTAAGGGCTTTATTGAAATTTCAGTGTCATGCTTATTGTGAGCCTCCTCTAAATCCTCTTTCTCATTATAAAGTTGTAAAGAGTTGGCTTCAAAGTCTTGAACTTCACTGACTGACAACTTTATACAATTTGTTTTGACAAATTTATCAATTACAACATCTCGACTAAGTTAAATATTCTTTATTGTATGATTGAAGACTCCAAATGCCTTGTTTATGCAACTATATTTTAGAAATCCGAAATTCACTATTGTTTTCTAGCCTTTTCCTTTTAACTTTTAGAATATATTGTAGCACAAACTACAAAATTTTTTTAGGTTTATAATAAATGGTCTCATATGGTGATCTATTTTCTAGAGCCTTAATAGGTAGCATGTTTAACAAATACACTGAGGTATTTATTCCTAACCAAAACCTCATGGATACTTCTTTTTAGCCATCATACTCCTTTTCATCTCCATGATACTTATGTTCTTTCTCTTTACTACTTCATTCAATTTAAGAGTTTATGGATCTATCCTATAGCGAATGATTCTCCATTTGATACAAAATTTTTTGAACTCCTTGTAAACACATTATGAAACATCATTAAACCTTAATTTCTTATATGAAAGGTGTGTTTCTTTCTTAATTCTTACTTTTAACATTTAAAATTATTCAAACACTTGACTTTTGTATTACAAGAAAGCAACCCATTTATTCTTGCCATGATTATCAATGAACATCATAAAGTACTTAACTTTATTTAACGAGGCTTCACTAATAGGTTTGCACACATCATAATGAAGTAACAACAACCTCTTCTTAGCTCTCCAAGAAGCATTTCCAAAAGGAAATCTTGCTTTCTTTCTAATTTGGCATGCTTAACAAACCTAATACGTTTCGTAAAGCATATACAAATTAGTATCTTATTTCTACCATTAATAAATTTACAACTTAGTATAGGGTGAAATAAGAGTCAATCACACAAAGAGAGTGTTGTTTATTAAATTTCATTTCAAATGCAAATGAGAGTATTAATCAAGTAAATATATGTAATTAAAATTCCAAACAAAGAAAAATTAGTTTAGAAAAATTCAGCCTATAAAAACAAAGTAAAACACCTATAATTTGATTTTTAATTTAGCTCAAACTCATGCACAACTTGTACCCATGTTATTTACCAAATTTCAGTCCTTTAAATAAGAAAATTATGATCATACAACCCACAAAATCAGATCTAAAATTGCACACTAAAATAGGATGTAATTCACTTTTTTTGGCCTAACTAACCTTAATGATTGTATTCTATGTAAATCCCTTTAATAATCCAACATGTGAGATTTCATTTATCATGTTTGTGGCACTTAAAACAAGCTAACATAATGTTAAAACTTCAGAAAATAAGATAAAAAAGGACAACCCAAAAACAAAGATCAACAACGCAATTTCAGCTTATTCGGACATTCAAGATTGCTTCTTTCAAGTTCATATAATCTCATCATCTTTCACCTGAATTTTTAGGCATATTAAACTTAAACTTATGTCAAAATCATGCTGAGAAATCAAGAAAATAGCAGTAAATAATCAGCTCTCAAATCTAATTGCATAAACAATCTAAGAAAAACACTTTCATATTCAAGATGCATATTTCTAAAAATTCCAGTTTTTGGAAATTAATTTCAGGAGGTTTTCTAATTGAATTCTAGCATTCAAATAACCTCATAAACATATCCAAACACAAACCAAGTATAGGCTACTAGTTCCTAGGCATAAATTAATCATAATCAAGCAAATATGCCAAAATATAGGTGTTGGACAGCCACCTGGGTAATAGATTAGATACGGAAGTTTTGTTATTTCCTCTTTTGAAAGATGTTTTAGGCCTTTAACTTTTAACCTTTGAGACTTATAAAATCAAGAAATATATATCGGAGTGTTGAAAAATCACACGTAAACATTTAAATAAAAAAAAACAGAATAGGTAGAGCTGGAAATTTTCTTATCAATCACTTTATTATATATCCTCAAAATTCCAAATTTAATTACTTATTTAAAACAAGATTTTCTCAAATTAATTTTTGTAGAATTTAGTTGTTAAAATCCTTTAACTTGTTGCCCGATCTAATAGGAAAACACAGTAGACTAAAAACCATACCACACACATGCATAAAGATGGAAAAAGGGGGATTTCAATTAGAAACTTAAACTAATTAAGGAAAACAGAAATTTTTAATGCTAAAAACATAACATGAACAAAATTTGAATATGCATATTAACTAGTGATTAAGCATACATTAAGCTTATAAATTTAGTCATCTAAGTTTAGATTTTTATCACCGACATCCCGAGCTATAAAGTAGGCTAGCTGTAGAGATGCTCACCAGCTGAGTTCTCCCCATCTCCCTTTACTAATTTAGATCTGAACCAACCTGACTTTAAATTGATTAATGCAATTCTTTCCAAGAAGATATCATTAGCCCCAAGAGTTTCAACCATCCAGCTAGCGAAATTCCTAGATCATACGATACTCTAATTAAATCTTAGCCCTTTGATTGACCAACGATTTAATAGTTACTACTCGACTTACTAAACTCAATAGTAATTACGGACTAAAGAGAAAGCGACAACAATCAATTAACATTCAAATTTATCAAGACATCTCTCAATTTTATAAGAACATGAATCGTAAATAAATTGTTCAAGTATCGCACAAATACTTATAAAACTCGTAAAATTCAAATTAACTCGAAAACAATGGTCTCAAATTATCCAATCAAAGAACTAAATTGAAATTCTAAAATTTTTAAACAAATTAAAATTGAAGAACTAGATACAAATAGAGTAAGAGTGCGAGAAACTCATTTGATTGATAGCCCGGACTCTACCGTTCGACGATCACTTTGACCTGATAGTTCAAAACGCGAAATCCTCCTCCCAAAGGTCTTGATGCAGCTCAATTTCGCTGATTTTGTATCTCTCGTACCATTCGAACACCTCCTTGCACTAGACTTCTTTACCAAAATCTTTCAAGTTTTATTTGACTCCTAATTTCAAGTGATATGCTCAATAGCTTCTCTCTTTCCCCTGCTTGCTTTTTGTTTTCTCCTGGGACACTCCAAGAGCTGCACACTTAATTCCATAATGTTGGTCTGCTAGATTTTTTACGTGTCACTCCATTGCTGTGAGTCTCCTCTTCTGTGCATTTCTATCCTTGTATTTGTTGTGTTTCCAAGCGTTTTACTGTAGTTTTAATGCCCTCCTTATCTGCTCTGTCCAGCTGCTAACGTTTTTAATTCCTCTGCTATTTTGGACTGTCGTTTTTAACTTGCTGTTCACGTTTTTCTTCTATGATGTGTGCGTTTTAGCTTCTTGTCTTGCTACTGTCTTAAAAGAGTTTCTTCATTTCATTATCCTCTCTTTATAATCTCTACTTATTTTGTCGTATCATTTCCATTTCTCTTGCATATTTCTTCACTATGCCTTGCAATCCTACACATCATATTTGGCTTAAACTAGCAACAAGTAGGATTATGATTTCTCTTCTTATAATAAAGACAAGGGCCAAATCTGCCTTCCTTTTGTTCTTTGGCTTGCTGACCTCGTTTCTTCCTTTAGTCCTTTTTTTCATCCTTCTTTTATCCCTCTCTATGACTTGTACTAGCTTGGTTAGATTTGGCGTTCACATTGAAGGCTCCTTCAATATGTTCTTCTTAAGTTAACATTCTCCTTTTCTTTATAGCTTAAAGAGAGTTTATAAGCTCTATCAAGTTGATTTGTGTCATATTTTTGGACTCTTCTAAAGCTGAAATATTGGCCCCAAAACTCTTAAAAATACTAATGAGAACCTTGCCAAGCATTCTTAGATCCTCCAATACTTTACCAATAAATCTAAGTTGATCCAAAAATTTCATAATTTGTCTCCATAGTTTGTTAAGGTTTTAAATTTACCCATCTTCAACAACTCAATTCTCTCTAAAAATTAGAACCTAAATTTTTTTGGTCCTTTTCAAACCTTTGAAACTCCTCTTTTTTAATTTCTTAAGCCTCATTGATAGTTCAGAAGCCATAATCTTGGTAAAGATTGCCTTTGAAATTGAAGCATGTATTGTAGCCAAGGATTTAACCTCTTTGTTTTCTCTTTATTGTGATTGTTTAGTTGATTCACTATCGGATTGTGTGAAAGTGGAGTTGGACCAGCTTTTATCTTGAACACATCTCACAAATAAAAGATTCCCAAATAAGCCTTCATTTTGACTGTCATATAGTATAATTTTCTTTATTGAACAGTGGATATGTTGATGTAGAGAAACTTGTTGAAAACATTCTAGCAATATAAGTTTGAAAGTCTTAGGTTTCTTTGAGGAAAGAAGGGCATTCTCACTTGTTCTTTCGCGCATCAACTTAAGATCCTTGAGGGCTTGATACTATGTCAAAACTTTTAACTCTATTGGTGTTTTGTCTTTTTAGCACTTACTACATATGCAAGAATAAACACGAACAACAAGAGCATAATATTTCTCTTTTTTTCATTCCATTCAATATGTCTAAATACATACGATGAAGATATTACAAGTTATAGGACATTCTAATATCTTTAAAAAAAACTTGGGCACAGGAAAAGAAACAACTTAATAACCAACATGGTAACTTAGCTTTTCATAATAGTATAAGCACTACATTTAACATCATTAAGATATATTTTAGTATAACTTATCTTGTTGATATTGAACTAATATAATGAGATGATTTCTTAACCATAAATATCACCAAAAAGATAAAAAAAATACTTATGTTAAAGTTTCACGATCTATAACACGACTTGTGTCATGGTTGTATGCTAGCACATATTCTTCTCTAGATTCTTAAAATAAAGCACACGACTTTGAACACTAAAAGCATTCAAAATATGTTAACTTTTGAAGTAGTTACGATGAGCTACACAATTTGAGATGCAATTATATTTGAGTCAATGTTCTTCACTAAAAGCATGAATTTGAGCATATAATTTGATACACGATATCTTGGATACTTTATAATATAATAAAACAATTTTGAATGGATACACGACCTATAACATAGGCATGTTTATTCTCCTATTCCTTATTGGAAACAATATACACCACATAATCCAAAATATGGGTGTGTTTGCATTTGTGTTCATCCCAGGACCTATCAAAGACTAGTCAACTTGGACGTGAGGGAATTCTATGCTTTATTGAAATGCATTAAAACCAGTAGAAATTCGAACTTATGGCTTGACTTCTTCAAACCTCATTTTGTGGTACTAATTAATCTGTTATATTTTAATTTTTTACATCAAACCCCTCACTATCATCTTATAATCTGCTCCAATTTTTGTAACTTTCCCCTGCATTGCTCTCTATTCTTTTTCTTTAGTTGTCCCTTTTTAGAAGAAATAAGTAAGTCCCTAGACATGGCCAACTATTCATCATCCAAACCTAAACGAAAATTCTCCTTAATTCTTATGTTAATAAATATATTATCTTATTCCTTAGCAAGATCAACTTTACTGTCACTTATAACCACAGTTTTGTTTTGCAACCTTATGCATCTTCATTCATAGATAGTATGATAATAAGATGAGCGGCATTTACATAGAGATCATTCGCAATTTCAGTAATGGCCTTAGCATCATCAACTTCAAACCATTTAATACCAACTTTAGCATCCATATTTTTGTTAAATGTGGTAAAAATGGATCTATGATCATTATAGATTTTTAGCACCTTATGTTCTACAATAAGCTTATATATTTCCATTGTATAATAATCACTTTTTATCACCACTATCAAACTATTTTTTAGACTACTACTTAGCACATTATACAATAACTTATTTGCTTTAGGTCCTTTAACATCTTTTATGAACATCCTCTCAAGGTCCTAATAATAAAACCTATAGGTTTCAATGCCCATAATTTCATCATCTCCACCAACATATTCCACATTTTCTAATAGATAAGCTTTCAACTAAGAAAATAATTAGCTTCCCATCTCAATCATTCATTTTTAGGCATCACAAACAAATAGGAGAACCTTACATACAAATGCCAATATTATATTAAGCATAAAGGCATTTAAGTGAAGAGAAAAAGTTTTTAATTAGCAACTTTAGAGTAATTAAGATTGTTCACTAGGTTTATTAACATAAATGTAAAAACTTTTACTAAATGATTAAGGTACAAAAATATTAAAATTAAAGAAGGAATAAGTGGAATCCTTGCTACAACATATCATCAGCATTCCACCTTCAACTAAATTCAATTACATTTTTTATTCTCTATTTAAATTTAGCTCCTCAAATGCAAAGTCTAAGATTCCATAAACTAACTAAGAGAGGATACCTAAAGTATAAACTTTCAACACTTCCTATGCAAGGTCCCAATATAAAACATGAACTCTTATATCTAATCACATAAAAAATATTAGGGAAAACCTAAGGTTAATAAACTAACATGGTTGGAATTTTATACCCATATAAGAAAAATCAACCTTTATAATAACAAAACACTTTAGAGAGTACACAAATAGTAATGTTACTGGAATTTATTTCACTTAATTTAATTAGAAAATAGATTCATATGAAAAAATTGAAGGAAAAGTAAGTACCTGAAAAGAAAAAAGAACAAACCTAACTATGGGAAATAAGAGGAGGTGTCTTCACAAACACAACAATCAACCACCATTAGTTGTATATAAAAGTGGAATTGACCTAGAAATTTCACTACCATGAACATAAAAACTAGGCATATGTTGCTTTTCTTTAATTTTGTGGTATAATTTCCATATTTAGCCCAAATTACCTGTTTCACATCCCTTGTATAAAGCAATGCCCTTCTCCTGTAATGACAAAACGAAACTCATGTTAAGTATAATAAGCAATGAGCTAAAAGACAACCTAATAATTGATTATTGAAATAGCCAAAATAAAGATATTGAGAAGATGTTTTTAACTTACTTGAGAAGTGCACATTTCATCATTTTGCTTTCTAGTTTTGTTACATTGGATGTTTAGATCATCAAGTGGGTAAAAAGTTATAGTAATTGCTTTTAAACAAACAATCCTTAAAATGTTAAAAGAAAGAAGAATAAATGAGAGGGATGTAGAGCTGAAGGAAAAGAAGATAACGATACTGAAAATCAAACATGAAAAATAATGTAAACGCACGACGTCTTTCAACCCATGGCTGCTAGATCTCTGTGTGCGTATATGCATGATGAAATTTTATTTTTAATGTGAGTAGTATAAATTTAGGGACTTATCACAAACAATTATAATGCACATGCATGCACATAAAAGTTAGTAAAGTTATAATTGCACAGGACCCACAACCTTGTCATCAACTTAAACCAACCCAAAATAATGAACTATAATGGAATCAAAAAAGATATTGATGGTTAGCAAAGCAAAGTCGAAAATTTTTAGAAAGGACCTTTAATCTCCTCCTATTTGCACTTTAAAACAAAAGGTGAATCTTGGACTTGGTATACTTTGTGAAGATCTTCTCTTGTACCTTACCTTGATGCCTACGAGAAAGCAATGAAGCTTCTTCAATAGGGAGTGTTGAAGGAAAAATTGGGGATGAATTAGTTGTCAAGAGTGACGAACTAGGGATGAAAGAAATTATGATTGTTTGTTATCAAATGGGTAATTGTTGAGCCCAAAAACAACTACATAGGCAATATTGAAAGCTTACTTTGATAGCCACATCAACAAATTACTAACAAAGATAATAAAAACTAAATTGAAAATTTTTGAAATTGGGCACTTAACTAAAAAAATCCTTAAAAAGTAAGCACTTATGAATTCATTTCCCTGATTTAAACTAATAAAAAATATTATTTTTCCTAAATTAGTATCTTTATTTTTTATCAATTGTGTTATATAATTTTTAAATTATATATTTTTTGTCAATTGTGTTATATAATTTTTAAATTTTATATAGTGAATTCTTTTGCTTTAATAATTTATGTAAGTTATTAACTTATATATTAATTGAGTTGAAGCCCAAATCATTATTATGAACCTCCCTCCTATACCATTAGGAAAAGTCCTCTCTCCTATAGACCATATTGAGTAATACAGAACAAAATTGTAAAAATATTGAAGATACATTTTAGTTAAAGATGGCAATTGGGCTCAAGCTTGGCCCGACTTGCCTCTCCCTCGATATTTATGAGCAAAACGATGTTATTTTATATTTTTAAATAACAAATAGTTGGGTTGGGTTGCCTTGGGCTCGGGCTCCCTGCCTCGAGCCCTTCTCCAGCAGTAGCGGTCGGGCCTAGGTGTACTTAGCCCTAGTCCAGTCCATTGCTATCTCTAATTTTAATCCCTAAGGCTTGCACTAAAATTTAAACTATATCATAACGTTTGTCAATTTTAAAAAAAGATTATAACATTTTAATACTCATATAATTTAGCCCTCAAATTGATAGAACTTTAAGTTTTTTTTCAAAATTCCATCAGTTATATATAATTTGTATTTTTTTTCAAATACAGAGGCCCAAGTTAGCCACATAGGCGGCTAATGTAGACCCTAAAATTCTTAAACCCTAAATTATGTTTTGGGGATAAGATTTTAGAAATTCTAAATCCCCAAAACACAATTTGGGATTATAATAGGCAAATACTACTTTTTACCTCCCCAATTTTGGATTCAACATGTTCTTTGTACTTCAAAGCAAAATCAATCAATATGAAGAGATCCTGAGCTTGCATGTGAATTTCTTCTCAACTTTATTTGATTGTTTCCTGCAACTTTAGCTCAAAATCCTTCATAAATATATATAAAACGTGTTAATAACAAACCTCCCTAGTTGCTGTGAGTACTAGATGTTTGATTAAGAGAGAAAATAATCAAAGAAAATATATATTCTGCATATTTCATAAATGGTCCTTAAGCAACGCCAGTATTTTTCAGCTGCTCGAACAAGTTAAACCATGAAGCCCATGCCTTCGTAACTTCTGATGCTTCTTGGTTCAGTATGATTTTGCTGAGGTTGGACACCGTTGTTTGGATCCATGAGTTTGGTTAGCTTTATCCAAGCAATACTTGCAAAAACAATAAAGGCACACCGGGGGTTGATTGCCGGTCGGCCCCTCTGATGCCAAAGTCAGTTCTTCGGTAATAGTAGTGACGGCTGTGAATAGAGAGGGTTAAGGTTCTAGCTTTCATACCTGTGTCATGATGAGGTAGTAATCTTATATAGTAAATACCTGCTAGGGTTAGGTCATCATCTAGGGATGGGTCGATTGACCCGCATGCCGCTCTAGGAATGGGCTTGGGCCTAGCACGACTGACCCAACCACTTCTCTTTCTGATATCCAACCGATGGACTTACGTACGAACATCCTTCATAATATTCTTCATTTTTGTAGTATATCTATAGGCATACTCTTCTTTTTCTTTCTTCAATGAATTGAATTCGTCTTCCACCTAAGTACAAATGTCTCTTTATATCAAATGAATAGTTATTCTAAAGAAAATAAACAAGGATACAAACTTTATAAGAATCTATAATCTTTTAAGCAACTGAGGTTAGAGACAACCATATCTTGTAACTCTAAATTATCCAAAACACAATTTAAGGCTTATGGTAAGAAATATGACAAATAAAGAACAAGTTTAAGTCATATAAACAATTTCTTTATAAAAATACAAAAGAAATATTACGTACATTATAATTCTCTTCAGATTCTTATAAAATGAAAAACCTTATGTACTACACTAACAAATAAAGATTAGCAAGTCGTATTTTTAATTAGGTTGGTAAAAGGTTGGAATACCATATCATCTTAAGAGTGTTCTAAATCTGTGTCATTTATTGTTATCTACGTATTTATATAAATTTCACGTAAATATATAAATAAAATTTAATAAAAATAGAATATTTGTTCCATTGGTAAGGTATTCGAAAGAACAATATGAAAGTGTCTTCTTTTTTGTTTGAGTTTCTCACGAAGTGTTCTACGAGGGTTCCAATTATAGGAAGACGCCTTTAATCCATCCACACCCAGACTAGTTCCCGCTTGAGCCGGATAAGTTTTTTACGGGAGGTAAAGCTCTAGTCCTAAGTTTTAAATGATTGCATACATGAGAATAGTTCGAATCCGCAACCTCACTTAAATTAAAAGAGCCCCTTATTACCTTGCGTGCCTCGGGGTTAAGTGTGTCATTAATTGTTTAGGAAATGGATACAGTAACTATTAAAGCAATGGAATGTTGATAAAGCTGTATCTGACGAGGACGGTTTGCTTTGTTCTAAACTTCAATAATTGGAACAGATCAATAAAACTAATGGCCCGAGTCAATCTGTTGTATTTCTTTAGGTGTAAGCAAGTAAAGAAGCCAGAAAACGTGTCTTTCCCTGTCTCGCTTGTCACTCTTTAAATATTCGACGCCGATCCAAAAACGAACCCTATCTGATCAGGCACCTACAAGTAGAAATTAATAGATAGACAGAGCAAGAGCAAAAGCGAAAGCGAAAACAAGCAGTTCTGAGAAGCAGTAGAAGTTCCAAGCAACAAAGGACAATATAGCAACTGCGAAATTTTTCTAAGATCACAGACATCAGATAAACATGTGCGACGATTGCAGGCCTTTGGGCTTCCTTCTAGGCCTACCCTTTGCTTTTGTGTCTCTTCTCGTCTCCATCGTTGGTGTTGTTGTTTGGATCATCGGGTTTACTTCTTTACATCTATACTGTTCCGCATATCCTGTTATCCTTTTTATTTGATGCATTTCAATTTCTGGTTTTTTTTTTTAAATTTCTTGATTCTTTTTTCCATCTTCACGAGATTCCTTGATCTGGGTTTGTGTACTTTGAGTAATCTGAACCTAAAGTTTGGATCTTTGACTCCTTTGTTTTAACTGGGATCAAAATTTGGGGCATGTGCAGGTTGTTGCTGTCGTGTATATGTCCCTGTTGTTTATGTGTTACTGTGATAGTGGAGCTGGCTTTGGAGTTGATCAAGGCTCCTTTTCATGTTATGGAGTGGTTCACTTCTCAGATACCATGTTGAATTCTGATTAATGACAATTGGGCTGTGTTAGTGCTGCTAATTATCACTATTCTTGCATTTATAGTATTGTTTATGTGTGTAAAGAAAGAATTAACGTCATGGTTCATGAGAATCAGTGTACTGATGTGATACTTTTTTATGACTTCTGGCTTTTGTCGACCGTAGTTCAAAGAATGTGTTTGAATTTCCTTTGCTATTTTCCTGCTGGAAAAGTAGTCGATCAGCTTTAACATCCTACTTCAACAAAATGGTAAAAAGGTGATGACGATAAGAAATTCCTTAATCTAGATACTTATCACGGTCCTAACATTCCTTTTCTTTTTCTACTTTCTTTTAACTTTAATTATTCTGATGCGAAGAACCAATGTGAACGAATCTTCTTGTCTGATTGTTTGCGAGCGTTTGACTTTCTACGATTGTATTTGTTTCACATTCTCACAGCTTCACCACCAAAGACTTCAAGAATTTGGTTTGCATAGACGACTTATGTTCATGTTTTTCAGGCTTAAGGGCAGATGAAAGTATTTATAGGAGCTAACTACATTAATGATATGAGAAAAGAAACTAGTACTTCATTAATGTCATTGCTTAGTTTCTCTTATTTCCAGCTGAAGTTTTCTCCCACAATTTTTGCCAAAGTAAATTGGAAAGTGTTGGTGATGAAACCCTTCTTCTAGCAGAACTCTTTTCCTTGGTATTTACTGATTTTCTTTCTTCAAGATAAGAAGACTAAAGATCTTGGTTTTGTTTTCATTGTCACTTCTTCTATCTATGCCTAGCTATTGGTAGACCGATAATACCAAATTAGTAATTGCGATTCATAATGTCTGTTCCCTTTGGGGAGTGATGGTTTCATGAATAATTGCTCTTTTGAACTCAGAAACTAAATTACAATGCCCCTTGTGTCTCAGATGATGCTCTTTACTTTAACATGCCATGACCATTTCGTCATTCAAAGTTCATCTCATCTTGTTCATGATCTTGGAGCTTCCAAGAACCATCATTCTGTTGAACCA
Organism: Erythroxylum acuminatum; assembly: GCA_026284645.1. NCBI lineage: Eukaryota > Viridiplantae > Streptophyta > Magnoliopsida > Malpighiales > Erythroxylaceae > Erythroxylum > Erythroxylum acuminatum. The sequence continues at coordinate 1,589,180 of JANKOD010000007.1, forward strand.
TCCCCCTATGTTCTGTACACCACCAAAAGCTAGGCACCAAGTACTCTTCCTTTAAAGAATTCAGTGATTTGTTCACTAACGCAATGTCTCGTTTAACCTCCAATTGGAAATCTTGACTACCTTGAGTACCAGCAATCCCATGCAAATAGGCTTCCAAGTTATGCCAACTTCCGTCATTTCCAAGATTCTTCAAGTACTTGGACTTTTGGGTATCTATTTCAAGCACTTGACCGACATCAGAATATCCTAGTATTGGAACAAGCGGTATAAGATCAGGATCATTGACTATCCGTAAAAGGCTAAGATGTTGCATTGATTGAATGACATCCCTGAAGCCTGAGTTCCCAACTCGTGGGCTACCAAAAGCAAATGCTGTGACTGGACAGTACTGCTGAGGCTGTTCTTTGCTCATATTGATCCCACTTGCCACTATGTCAGCTGCATTTAGAGTTGCAAGTGCAGCACCTAGGCTGTGACCTGTTACCGTTATACTGATTTCCTCGTTCTTAAATTTTTGCACCAGTTCCTTCAATTCTGTGTTAACCTGATATTGAGTTGGAAGCAGACATATGTTACTAATATATGATTTATGAACTGACAGGCAATTTTTTGTTGTTCCGACCGTGCAAACTTGTTAAATGAACAATCGTATAGCTGTGTTCTAGGCGTCAAAGTCAGAGCCCCTGTATATATATATATATATATATATATTTTCTTTAGCATCCATATTCATTTTTTGTCTTTTATTATTTGGAAGCCAAGTTCCTTATCAATCAAAATGTACCGAGGATAAATAACTGGGAGAATGAGGAGTGATCTAATGGAAGATCAGTGGGAAGAAGACTACCAAAACAAGGACAATGGGAATCCAAGAAAGCTAAAAGCAACGATTGCTTTGGCAGGTATTTACTTGAAAGTATGAGACATGTAAAACTAGAGAAAGTTGACGCTACCTGCTCTCTTGCGCTGGTTTTATTGTATGGAGACTTTGCATCTTCAGAGGTATACATGGAAAGCCAGCCTCTGTGAACTTGGGGGTTCTTGCTCTCCCCAAAAAGTTGAGAAGCTGAAACCAAAGGGGAATCAAAGTTTGCAATCCATTCAAGGGCCTGAATTGACCCTCGCCATGCAACGACTATGTCTCTCCGGCCTAAGATTTCCTTTCCCTCATCAGTTGTCACTGCAATGTATCCCATCCAATTTGACTCTTTATTCCAGGCCTCCCTTGACAAAGATCTGAGAAGGAAGCATTCAGGGAGGGGAATATGAGAAGTTGCATAGAAGTACTTGACAGCTTTGTACTTGAATGGATTGGCTTTCGCTAGACCAGCTCTGGAAAACAGGTTGGACTTTGAATACCTGCAATCGCCCGCAAACTTTGAGACCCTTTGGAAAATGAAACTGTCATAGGTTACTTGAGCCATCTCACCATAGTGAATTAGATATCGTCGAAGGTCAATGTCTAGCGGGTCCAGGAGGCCTTTCCAGTCACTCTGTCCACTTAGCAGCTTCCATCTTTTGGCTATGTTTCCGGCCATTTCCTCTTCGCTATTATGAATCAAACATGCGAGTCCCTTGACCCTCAGAGCTTAAGCGTTTGCATCTCTGTATTGTGTATTGCATAAAAGTACTAATAATACGTGAAGAAATTGTTGAAGCAAGCGTCAGCAATTGTATTCTCTGCTGTGTCTCAAATTGCATGCTTGCTTTCGTGTACGAACGTTGTGGAGTGGGCAAGAAAGGAATGCCCCTTGCTTTACAAGATAGGTAGTTGGTGTAGCCATTTAGAAGGTCTCCTTGAGTATATAGCTCTCACAATTTCTGTGACGTAAGGAATCAAAGGACCAAGCGAAACAGATTAGCTATAGTGGACAGGATCAGGCGAAGATACCACTACTTCCCAAGTAAGGGCGAAGGGAGGAAACCACAACTACTATTAACAAAGTCGAAAGAGTGAAGCATTTTAAACCTCTTGTCAACAATAAGAGCGTATTCACATCATAAGAAAGTTCAACTCCACTGACCACCTAGCATTGGGCCACCACATTGCTTGGGTTCCTGTCCTTGAGAACCACTTCATACAGAAGGCTCCTAATGCTCTATACTCTTAACTACAATTCCACATGTTGAAGAAAGGATCCACCTCCACCTCCACCTCCACTTCCACCTCCGTCTCAAAAGTTTAACTAATGGCCCTTTTCCCTTCCTACACCTCAAGCCATATAGCTCAAAAGTTTATTCCAACCTTAAACTCTTATATACCTACCCGTAACTCCAGTCCAGCCCAAAACACTTAGACACATGTTTATAATTCTAGTCCAACCCAAATTCTACCTAACCATACCAATTCCTATGATAAACATAAATACCAAATTTATTGGAAATAAGACATATTGATGCTTATTGTCATTTTTAACATTTTAAATCTTGAAATCGTCCTCTTCGACCTTCAATTGATTTCCAACCTCTCTCAACGGCCTTTACTGCCTAAACATTCAATCTCCAAAGAATTATAAATTTAGGTCTAATGCTATTAATAAATATTTATTTGACGCTAGTTTTACTACTCACATGACACAAAATTCTCAACTAATGGATTCTAAAACACCGTATAATAGTCCAAGTTAAGTGATTGTCGATAATGGTTAAACATTGTCGATAATGGTTAAACACTCCCTTTTTGTTCCACTGGTCATTTATCTTTTCCTACCTCACTTTGTTCCTTTCAACTTAAAGATGCTTTAGTTATTCCTTATCTTACTACTAATCTCATCTTTGTTACTAAATTTTTCAAAGATAATTCTTACATTGTTGAATTTAATCCTTTTGGTTATATTATGAAGGACCTTCACACTAAGACATCACTCATCGTTAGTTTGATTCATAATAATCTTTATTCCTTAAAGATTCCTCACAACTTCAAAAATCATGTTGCCTTTAGTGTCATTCTTGCTTTGGTCCATCTTTAGCATCGACGACGTCTTGGTCATCCTTATTCAACTACTCTTTCTAAGTTGTCTCATCTTCTTTCCTACAAAATCAATTGTAAAAAAATGATTGTATCTCGTCTTAAAGGAAAAAATACTAGACTTTCATTTTCATTATCTTTTCGTCTTTATTAGTTCCTTACAAATTATTCACCGTGACATTTAGGGATCCTTCCCCTCTTTGTCTCTTTTTTTTGTCGATATTTTATTATTTTATTGATGATTACAATTGCTATATTTGGATATTTTCATTAACTCACAAATCTTAGGCTCTTTTTTACTTCGAAACTTTTAAGACATTAATTGAATCTTTTTTTAACCATTGTTAAAAATTTCCAATGCAATGCAGCTTCTAAACTCATCAAAGGTCCCTTTACTCACTTTCTCAACATTCATGGCATGGCCTATCATATATCTTATCCTTATACCTCTTAATAAAATGGTTTTGTCGAACAAAAAATTCGTCATATTACTGATACTAGTTTTACACTTCTTCTTCATACATCTCTTCCAACATCTTTTTTGGTATAAAGTAATTTTTACAGCCGTTTATCTCATCAACTTATTACTTATCCCTGTCCTTCACCATCTTATGAGATCCTTTTTCTTAACATACCAAATTTCTCACATCTTCATGTTTTTGTTGTGGTTGGTTTTTGTTCATAAATTGCTCTCATTTTGGCAAACTATCACCAAAATCTACACCATGTGTTTTCTTTAACCATTTCTCTTACTATAAATATTGTTATTTTGATCCTCACACTTCCAAACCCTAAATCTTTTATCATATTTGCTTCCTTGAAAATGTCTTTCCCTATGCCACCTCTTCTCCCCTTTCCTCCTTACACTTTTCTTTACTATCACATTACCTCTATCATGTAGTCTTCATCCTCCTTCATATCCTTCCCCACATTTTCCCACCTCCACTTCTTCCTCCATTTCCTCTCGTCCTTCTAATGTTCACTCACTCATATGATCACACCTATATCCCTCAAAACTTCTATGAGTTTACTGCTTACTCTACTATCACCCATTATCCATTTATTCTTGATCCCACTCTTTCAACCAAGCCAATACATTTCCTCATTAGCAATAGTTCATACCTGATGAGTTTAATGCTCTTCATCGCTTCTTACCAAAAGGAACTTTAATGATACTATTGGCCATTATAATGCTCATCTAATTGCCAAAAATCACCAGGCTCCACGTATTAATTATATTGATATCTTTAGTCATGTTGCTAAACCCACCACTATTAACATTATCCTTACTCTTGCTTTTTCTAAAAATTGGCCCATTCATCAACTTGACATCAATAATGTCTTTCTTCATAGTCATCTCGAAGAACCAGTGTTTATGTCCTAGCCTTTTAGTTTTGTTGGTCCTCATTATTCTTGTTATGTCTGCCATCTACAAAAAGCTCTTTATGACCTCAAACAAACTCTACGTGCTTGGTTTCTCCGTTTAAGTCAAAAAATTCATGACCTTTATTTTACTGCTTCCAAATCTGACACTTTCCTTTTTGTTCATTCCACTCTGACTCATACAGCTTATGTCTTAGTCTATATTGATGGCATCTTACTCACTAGTTCTTCTTCTTCTTTCACACATCTCTTATTCATGACCTTAATATCATTTTCTCCTTAAAGATCTTGGTCATCTCCATCACTTCCTCGGAATTAAAGCTCACCCCACACCTAATGGTCTTTTCCTTACCCAAACTTAATACATTCAAGATCTTCTTCACTGTATAGGCCTTGATACCTTAAAACCTACTACCAATCCTTTTACACCCTCCCTTGCCCTATCCAAAAATCATGGTCATCCCCTTCTTGTTCCTACTAAATATTGGAGCACTGTTGGTGCTCTTCAACAAAATGTGCAATATTTTGCGCATATTATTTAATTCCCCATACATTAGTGATAGACATCTCAACTATTTACAATTTAGCTTTGATTTGTTTTTATATTATATATATTTTCTCTTTATCTTCAACTAGGTATAAATTTGTAGTATCTCTTCACATAAGCAATATAGAAAACAATAACAGTTTACAAAATTTATCAAATGAAACATGAAATGTTCTTTCATTATAATTTGTTCATGCAAAATTACTTGATTGTAATATGGACATTATCATATCTCCACTTTTAATTCTTAGTGATTTAAAATTATATTTTATCTTAGACTTGTATAATTCTTTCATATTAATAACTTAGTTTTAGTTTTATGATTTATATTTGAGTTTACTCAAGTATAGTCCAAAGTCATAATATTAATAAATTTTATGTTAGAAGATTTTTATTTTAGCTATTTTTTTCATTAGCATTTGTATTGATTATAATTTAACTCTAGAATATTATATTACTTTTGAGATTTTATGTAATGATTTTTTATTGATATTTATTCTAATAAAATAGTTAGTAGTCTATGACATGGCTTAAAAAACTTATATATGATAATACATCTCTAATCTTAAAAAATGAATTAAAAAAGAAACTTAATATTACTTGTTAATGCTAAGAATTTTGTTTGGATTATGATTTAATATACATGTAATATGTATTGAAAGTTCTTTTTTCAATTGTAACAAAGTGTTAATTGTAAGCATTTGTATAAATAAATGTTTGACAACATTATATTTAACATGCATAAGATGTGGTACACACAAGTTTGTTTTATAACAAAGTAATAGTTTGAATTTAATTGAAAAAGGCCTTTATGGTTAAGGTCATTTTACTAATATTTTATATAAAAGAATAATATTTGATATATCTTTCTTTAGATTAGCATCATCATAATCTATCTTTTTTTTAATACTCACTCTATACATAATCAAAAGTATTAGTTTTAAGAATTAAATCATCATCATCAAATGCTAAAGAAAGTTTTGGCAATGTAGTACACAAAATCTTAATTTTCTTTACCTGTTTAATCAAATGGGGAGAAAATTCAAATATTTGATTTTTCTTTAAAAGCATTTGAAAAGGTTTTCTTATCTCAGCTATATTTTGAATAAAATCTGAAGCATAATTTCATATTCTTAAAAAACTTTGAACTTGTTTTTTCTCTATTAACTTATCAGGAAATTGTTAGATTTTTTCTAAGATATGAGGTTGAAGTTTAACTCCCCTACTGTCTATCTCCATGCTAAGGAATTCTATTTCAATCTAACATATCTTAGCTTTTTTCTTGGAGAGAGCTAAACCATGTTGTTCATATAAATCTACAAATTTATTGAGATGTATAATAAGTTGAGCAATATTATTACTACCTATTAAAATATCATCTATGTAAACATTTATGAAATTATGATACTTAAAGATATTATCCATTTTCCTTTGCAATACTTATGGGCATGTTTAAACAAAAAGCATTACTAAACTATTCGTAAGGACCTTGGGGAGTCTAGACAATAGTTTGGAATACAATCTTTATTCATTTTTATCTACCAAAATCCACTCTTACAATCAAATTTAGAGAAGATTTGTTTTTCCTCTTATCAAGTTTATTAATGTTTCTTTGATATGCATCAAATATTATATTATCATTTAATTTTTTATAATTTAATACCATTATAGCTTTATTTATAATTAGTTATGCATGGTTTCTAACCATAAAAGTTGGGGAAGAGTGAGGGGATTTACCAGGCCTAATTATCTTTAGATTTTATAGTTCAAGAAGTTGTTTTCTAAATTTTTCTTCAAGAAGTTGTTTTCTAAATTTTTCTTTATCTTCTAAATTATATCTTATATCAGTAACTCCAATAATTGATTGTTTATCTATCATTTCTAAGTTTGCTTCTTCTCTGTTTTTATCCTAAAATTGTAAAGGGTTATTAGATTAATTTTTCTTAATTTTTTGTTTTACTAATTCTATTCCATCTTTGATGGTTTTTATATGCTAATACTTATTCTCTACATTGTTTTCTATTTTTAATAACTTTTTTTCCTTTTGAAAGGATCATTTTTTTCCCTTTTGAAAGGATCATTTTTTCCTTTTGAAAGGATCATTTTTTACATCCTCTTTTTCTAATAATGTCATATTAAATCCATTATAATAATTTAAAGACTACATAGTATTCTAAATCTTTTTAAGCATCTTTCTATCCATAAGAGTTTCTTGACTATAATCTACATATTGTTCAGATGTATGTACTATGGTATTTATTATTTGATTATCAATTTGAGTATTCAAAGATTCTCCTATTTGACTCATTTCTTTATGAGCTTGAAGTTTCTTCGTATTCTGTATCTGCTATTATAAAAGCTTTCTTCAAAAGAGCATTCTTCAAAAGTATCAATTCTAATAAAATCTTCATTTTCTATCATTTCATTTATTTCATCATCTATTTATATTTTCTTTTTATTATCTTTTAGGACATTCATTAACATAGTGTCCTTTTTCTTTACAATAATAACACTGACATTCAGTTATCTTTTTATTTCTTTTCTTATTTCTTCCAAAAATAAGTTTTCTAGGTTTGTATCCTTATTATTTTCTTATAATATTTTGCTTTATGTTTCTTGAAATATCTTTTCTTAAAATATTTCTTATATTTATTTTTTTAATCTTATTGTACTAATAAGGAAGATCACATTATATCATAGTAGGCATTTTGAAGATTTTTTCTTTATTCCTTTACTTTTCTTCAGTAATATAACATTATCACACCATTCACTTAATTTATCTTTTGAAAAGGATATTTTTTTTCCTAAGGTATCGACAAGACCAAGATTTTACGTTGCCTCTAATTTACTCCCTATGGATTAAGGATCTTTGAATAGAACATCTTTAAATAAATTTTGTGTATTATTAACTTGATTATAAATATGGTAATAATAACATAGGAAAATGCAAATATATCTATTGATTTCACAAATGTTACATAATTGCAATCTTTGTAATGCTATAACATATTTTCCTATAATAGTTTTATCCTTCTCTAACAAATTCTAATCAACAAGTTTCAACAACTCTAATTATTAGATTTTTTATATCTTTATCTCGATTAAATATAGAGTTTTTGAGTTCTCATCTAAATTTTTCAGAATCTGAGAAAGCTGTTTACTAAAGTTTTTTCTAAAAATTATTTAGTTGTTTTATAATCCATTTTATTAATAGGATCAACTACTCTTTATCTATTGCTTCTTCCATATTTAAGATGCAATCTATATCTAAATATATTCCAAAAGAATTTATAGCTTCTCTTCTCACCTTATCTATAGGTGTAAAACCATCTTTATCTTTGGTTATCATATAAGTTCCAGCATATCCTAATAGGTCCATTAAAACTTAAGGATACCTAGGAGGTGGATTTCTAGAAATACTGGCTATATCACTAATATTGGGATTATAGTGAATTTTTCGCTTAATTAAATATAGTTTTATATGCACTAAAGTTTCTAAGTTTAAATTTTCTATCTGTCCATTTAATTCTTCAAATTTTGAATCAGAAGCTTGTATAAAATTTTCCATTTTATTAATAATTAGAAGGTATTTTCATTTTAAAAATTAGATCAAGTATTTGTTTTTTATAGGATTTTTATTGGGTTTATTATCTACATCATATTTATTTATTTTATTAATTTTTTCAACATATCTTGCATATATGTGATTTGTTTTTATAGTAGTCGTTTGGTTCTATTTATGTTTTTCTATTGTGGTTTTTATTTTTTGTTTTTTAATTAAGAAACAAAAACTTGCTTGGTTTAAAGTTATAATATAAAAATTGAAAAAAAAACCCCTGTTTGGTTGATATTTGTAATAAAAAACTGAAAACAAAAACATATTTAAAAACTCGATTGTCAATTGAAACATCGTTAACTTGAAACTAGTAGCAAAAGCTGTGACCTTGAAACTAACTGGATTTCTCGTCATGTGTTTAAATGACATTTTTTTAGCCATTGAACTTTGTAACCAGTCTATGGAAAACAACAAACTAAAAATGAAAAAGAACACTTAGAAATGCATAAACGCAAACGAGAAAACCATAATGCAGAAACATAAACCAAAAAACCAAAAACGCAAACCAAAAATGCAGAAACGCAAACCAGAAAACCAAAAATGCAGAAACTCAAACCAAAAAACCAGAAAACTAGAAACATAAACCTAAAATGTAGAAACACAAACCAAAAAATCAGAAACACAGAAACATAAACCAGAAATGCATAAACGCAAACCAGAAACCCAGAGATATAGAAACGCAAAACAAAAAACTATAAATGTAGAAACGCAAACTAAAAAACCAGGAGAGAGAGAAGAGATGAGTTAGGGACTTAAAAGTGAAGAAAAGAACAAAGAAGCTGAAGAGAGGGAAGACATGAGTATGGGATGTAACTTGTAAGAGAGAAAGATGAGAGTTTCTGTAGAAAATGATTTTCAGTTGTTTATTTGTTTCATTTACAAAGGTATATATACAAGTTGTGAACAATAACAAACCGAAAAAAGGGCCTACAAAATAGCTAGCTACAGGCTGTACAATTGACCAAATTAACTACCATGACTAATTACATAATTGAGCTAATTAATCAA
>JANKOD010000007.1:1641293-1662292 GCA_026284645.1 Erythroxylum acuminatum
CACAATGCATATAGTTATCTGTGTTATCAGACTTGCTCACATATTTCAAAATGTTTTATACAAGTGACAAATTACATATATCATATCCATACATTGAAAATCTCATCATAAGTTATGGTTATTACAGGCCAGTTACATATTGAAATTTTCATAAGTCTTACAAGCATTTACTACTAAATTCCTTCTTAATATTTATGATTACAACAAAATAAATAGATAGAAAAATCTTTCAAAATGTTACAAGTCCTATTTTGGCTATTTCGGTTGTCCCAACCTTAACCTTATTTATCATAACTTTCATAAAGTAAGACTTGTCAATGGACCGGGCTGGGCCCGGGCTAGTTTTGGCTCAGCTTGGCTCAACCACGGGCAAAAGTGTCCTGTGGATCGGCCCGTGGCCTGATGGGCTGGGATAGGTCGGCCTGTGGTATGACCGGCTCGTGGCCTGATCCATGGCCCAATGAACCACAAGCAGGTCGGGACCAAAATTCGGCTTGGCTAGGTTAGGCCACATTTGACATCCTTACATAGAGAAAAAAAACCATCTTGCTAAGCATATAACTTTGTAGGGAATAATGATGCAAGATGGAGACTACTCACAACAATCGCCTAACATCCACATGCGTATGATTCATGACATTTAAGTGATGGAAAATACATTACAAAATAAAATTCATGAAATATCTTAATACGCATAACAATATTTGAAATGAAATTTAGAGATTATTCATAAAATAATTTTGCATCAAAACATAATAAATATCATAACATATATAAAATTGCCTATTAATTTCTTCAGACGTAATTAACAAGAACATGATAGAAGATACCTATGATTGGTATCTACAAAAGAGACATAAGTCTCTAAAATAGAAGATACATAAGTCTCTAAAACAGAAGACACCGTAGTGTCTCAAAACAGAAGTAACTGCAAACCCTTCTAAGAATGCCTATTCACTCACAACTAAAACTTGGCAGGTTAAAACTAATCATCAAAGCATTATAATTACATTGTAGAGTAACAAATTCATAACATACAAACTCATTCCCTTTTTCTTGTATTATAATTTGAAAACATTTATCATGCCTAATCTTATTTAATATACTTTGTGTTCATATTTCTTTTCAATAATACATAAATGAAATCATTAAGGTATATATAAATTACATGTATGACGAGTCTCATACTACCCTTATTAATGGGTTTATTAAGTCATCATTGACATCTGAAAAGGTTTATATGAAGTTTGGTAGTATTCGGATGAGGAAAATTCATATTTAAGTTAAAATGGGGTGATACACAGTTGTATTTGTTTCATGTGTATCCGTGCACTTTGTCTCAAAATGGTGCAGAATGTATTATGAACGGCTGCGCCCTCACATTTGCAGCCATGCATGGCTAATTTCTAGCTTTTCTCATAACAAGTTTCTAAGTTCATTTTTGTATAACAATTTTGACCTAAAAAATGAGGTTTTTAGGCAAATTTGTTTTCTATAGAAATGTTCTATGTATATTAATTTCTAATGAAATAAGTTTCATACAATTTGGTTAATTATTCTAGGTTTTATACTTAAAACACTACAAGATTTTCTAAAATAAGGACAACAACTAGAATTAAAAAAATCTTAAAGGCATAATCAAATTTTGCTTCCTTCATGAAAGTTTTAGTCTTATGTCTGTAGTTTAATCTAAAATTAAAATTATCTAATTTGGAGGTCTATAAACTAAGATATGGACAAATTACAAAAGTCTGTTCAGTGAAACCTTTCCACTTAGTTAAGTACACATCCCAAATCAACTAACTTCGGTCTTATCATGTAAGAGCAAAGCAAAAACATAACCAATTTAACCAACACATCCCATTTTCCCATAGAATACTTCTTTTACCAATTCCTCTCACATTACACTCATAAATTCAAGTAAACATATCAAAAATCCTTATAACTCTTGAAGGAGTGATCAAAACCATTTTTATTCACTCCACTTGCTTCCCTTTGCCTTTGTATTTGGTCTTCTCCTCCTCTACACATAACACAACCATTCAAAACTCATCTTCAACAATTACATACATGTAACAAAACCCTATATGAAGAGAAGGAGAAGAAGGAGTTATCTTTCATATCAATACATGAAATTAATTTACCTTAGACTTCAAATTCACCAAATTCTTGTATTTTTTTTCAAATTTTAGAGATCAAATTTAGTATGAATTTTGATGAGAGAGGAGCTCGAAATTCTGAATCTTGAGTGTTAGGGCTAGCCTCATCTCATCCTCGTCATATTTATATGTAAATATTATGGTGTGTAGAGTGACAAGTGGTTAATTCCCATTGGTTCCTACTTTTCAATTTTTATTAATTACAATTTTACCACACTATTTTCTTATTCCATGTAATTGCATGCCATCTTAATTCATTTAGCATTTTAGCATATGATTAATTTATATTTATGTATGCATAACACAATTAACACAAATTACCTAATTACCCCCAATAATTCCATTAAGATCAATTATGTCCCGTACGAAACACTCACTTTCATATTCATTAATACTCATTCCATATACTTTCATGGACATAACACATTCCTACTAGGGTATAGTTAGGGGAATCACGTTTCTCTCCCTCTTAAAAGAATTTCGTCCTCAAAATTCAAATATGAGGAGAATAACTAGGGATACTAAGCTCTCATAATCGATTCTGGTTCCCACGTTGCTTCCTCAAGTCTATGGTGTTGCTAGAGTACTTTCACCAGAGGCATTTGTTTATTTCTGAGCTGTCAGACTTTTCTAGACAAGATCGACACAGGTCCTTCCTTATAAGAAAAATCCAGTTGTACTTGAATTTCTTGTATAAGAACCTTGTGTGTATCATCAGACTGATATCTTCTCAATATAGAAATATGAAACACATCATGCAACTTGGCCAATTCTTCAGTAAGAGCTAACTTGTAAGCTACTAGTTCGATTCTATTAAGAATCTCATAGGGACCAATGTGTGGGTTGAGCTTACCTTTCTTCCCAAACTGAAGTTTTTTTGTCATGATGATACTTTCACAAATACCTTATCCCCTACTTAATACTTAATATCTTTCCTTTTTAAATCGACATAGCATTTCTTCCTATCACTGGCAGTTTTGATTCTCTATTGAATAATTTGAACTTTCTCTTTAGTATCTTTTACAATATTAAGCTTGATCATCTTGTTTTCACTTAATTCCGTCTAACAAACTGAAGTTCTTCACTTCTTACCATATAGTGCTTCATAAGGCACCATGCAAATACTAGTCTAATAACTATTATTACAAGCAAACTCCATCAGAGAAAGATATTTATCCTAACTTCCAGGTAATTTTAACCCCGAAGTATATCTTCCAATAACTAAATAACCCGTTTAGATTGTCAATTTATATGGGGGTAGAAAGCAGTGCTAAAATTGAGTCAGGTACCTAGAGTCATTTATAGTCTTTTTTATAATCTCAAAATAAATTAAGGATCACAATCATAAATAATAGACAATGATACCTTATGCAATCTCACTATCTCATTCACGTATATATCTGTCAGCTTATTCATTGGATAGTTGGGAAAAAGGGTATAAAATGAATAGATTTAGTGAACTTATCCACAATCACCCATACAATATCATGCTTCCTTTGAGTGAGAGGAAGCTCAGTCACAAAATATATGGTAATGTTATCTCACTTCTATTGAGGAATCGAAATAGGATTCAACAAACTAGATGGAACCTGGTGCTCAACTTTAACCTACTAACATTTCAAATATTTGGATACATCAGAACTTATCCACAATCACCCATACAACATCATGCTTCATTTGAGTGAGAGGAAGCTCAATCACAAAATCCATGGTAATGTTATCTCACTTCCATTGAGGAATCAAAATAGGATTCAATAAACTAGATGGTACCTAGTGCTCAACTTTAACCTACTAACATGTCAAATATTTGGATACATAATCTACAATATCACGTTTCATACTCGACCACCAGTAATGCTGCTTCAAATTTGGATACATTTTATTTCCACTAGAATGCATTGTGAAGACAATATTATAGGCCTCATACAACGACTTCTTTTTCAATTCATCACTAGCTGGTACACATAACTAATCTTTGTAATACGGATCACCATCTCCTTTCATAGAAAATTCAAGTTGTTTGCCTTTCTGAGTTGCCAAAATAAGTTGTTGCAACTTATTATCAACTTTCTGAGCATAAATGATCTCTAGTCTTAAATTAGGCCTAGCTTTGAATTAAGATATTAAAGCCTCATCAAATGCAATTCTCCACTCACCCTGTTGTACTAACAATGTCAAAATGATCTTCAGACCTAAGGCATCAACCCCCACATTGGCCTTACTAGGATGATAGTCCAAAATACAGTCATAATATTTAAACAGTTCTAACCAATGTAGTTGTTTCAAATTAAGATCTTTCTAAGTAAACAAGTATTTCAAACTTTTAAGATCCATATGCACATGATTTATGACATTTAGGTGATGAAAAATACATTATAAAATAAAAGTCATGAAATATCTTAATATACATAACAATATTTGAAATGAAATTCAAAGATCATTCATAATATAATTTTGCATCAGAACAAAACAAATATCAAAACATATAAAGAATTGCCAAATAATTTCTTCAGACGTGGGTAATGAGAATATAACAGAAGATACCTATGATTGGTATTTTCAGAAAAGACGTAAATCTCTAAAATAGAAGAGACATAAGTCTCTAAAACAGAAGACATATTAATGTCTCATAATAGAAGTAGCTACATATCCTTCTAGGCATGCCTATTTACCCACAACTAAGACTTGGCAAGTTAAAACTATTCATCAAAGCATTATAATTACATTTCATAATCACATTGTAGAGTAACAAATTCATAAAATACAAACTCATTCCGTTTTGCTTGTAATATAATTTGAAAATGTTTATCATGCCCAATCTTATTTAATATGCTTTATGGTCATAATCCTTTTCAATGATACATAAATGAAATCATTAAGGTAAATACAAATTACATGCATGATGAGTCTCATACTACCCTTATAAATGGGTTTGCTAAGTTTTCATTGACATTCGAAAAGGTTCGAATGAAGTTCGATAGCATTCAGATGAGGAAAATTCATGTTTGGGTTAAAATAGGGTGATGGATGATTGTACTCCTTTCATGTGCAGTTGTGCACTTTTTCTCAAAATAGTGCTTTTTGGGTCAAATGTATTATGCATGGTTGCACCCTCACATTTGCAACTATGCTTGGACAATTTCCAGTTTGCTCGAAATAGGTTTCCAGGTCCATTTTATATGACCATTTTGACCTAGAAAATTGGGTTTTTAGAAAAAATGGTCATCTAAAAAATTTTCCTCTAATGACATAAATTTCATGCAATTTGGTTAATTATTCTAGTAGTTATACTCAAAATACTACAGGATGTTATAAAATAGGGGTAACAATCTAAACTCAAATTTAAGCCAAAATTCAAAAACCTTAGAGGTAGAATCAAATTTCAATCCCTTTATGAAATTTTATTTCTATGTCTCTAGTTTGATCTCCAATTAGAATTATCCAATTTGGAGGTCTATAGGCCAAGATATGGCCAAATTACAAAAGCCTGTTCAGTGAAATCTATCCATTCAGCTAGGTACACATCCCAAATTAACTAACTTCATTCTTATCATGCAAGAGCAAAGAAAAAATACATACAATTTAACCAAAAACATCCCATTTGCCTATGTAATACTTCTTTTACTAATTTCCCTCACATTACACTCATAAATTCAAGCAAACATATCAAAATTTCTTATACCTCTTGAAGGAGTGATCAAAACCCTTTTTCTTATCTCCACTTGCTTCCCTTTGCCTTTGTCTTTGTTTTTCTCCTCCTCTACACATAACACACCCATTCAAAACTCATCTTCAACAATTAATACACATCACAAAACCTTGATGAAAAGGAGGTGAGGAAGGAGTTAATTTTCATATCAATACATGAAATTAACTTACTTAGACTTCAAATTCACCAATTTCTTATATTTCTTTCAAAATCCCCTTTAAAGATCAAATTTGGTATAATTTTGTTTTGAGTGTTAGGGCTGGCCTTATCTCATCCTCTTCAAATTTATATTTAAATCTTATAGTGTGTAGAGTGACAAGTGGTTAATTCCCATTGGTTCCTACTTTTCAATTTTCATTAATTATAATTTAGCCACACAATTTTCTTATTCCATGTAATTGCATGCCATCTTAATTCATTTAGCATTTTAGCCCATGATTAATTTATATTTATATATGCATAACACAAATTACTGAATTATCCCTAACAATTCCGTTAATACCGATTATGTCCCATACTAAGCACTCACTTTCATATTCGTTAAAACTCAGTACATATACTTTCATGGACATGACACATTCCTCCTAAGGTACAGTTTGGGACCTCACACTTTCCTTCTTGATCTCTACTATCTAATGTAAATTCTTCATTGATATTTTGATTTTCTATAGAGATTTTGGCATCTATATATTGTAGCTCCTGTGAGGCACTATCCTCATCTTGATACATTGATAGGTGTAGATTATATTATGTTTTTCTATATGTTTAGGTGTGTTTTTTAAGTATTTCTTATATGATTATCATGTGTATGAGCTTAGAATTGTGTTATTGTTAGTTTTTGGCATGTACTATAAGTATTTGTTAAGTTTGGAGCAATAATTAATCTTAATTGTATGTTTCAACAGGTGTTTGATGAGTTTGTGATTGTTGGAAATCAGGAAATTAAAGAATGAAAAAGATGTAGGTTGCGTGAAGGATGTCACGATCATGCATGGAGGCATGATCGTGATAGGCATTGCATGGGACTGTATGGCTATAGAGGGCCATATAGTCCCAACCAATGCCTATCACGATCATAAAGGAAGAATACTGTGAGGCGCGATCTTGCCTCCATGTAAAATCGTGCCAGGAGGGTTTTATAGGCCTTACTTTTTTTATATTTTAAGTCGAGGTCATTTTTGGAACCAAATTAAGTAGGGTAACCCTAGACACAACCCTAGACCTAAAGAACTATATAAGAACATGAAAACACCAAAAAGAGGCAGTATTCATACATCAAAGTAGATCAAAGTGGAGAGATCAAAGAACAACTTCAGGAAATTCTAACATTCCAAATCAAAGCTTTAAATAGTTTTTACTCTTTTCCCTTTATTTTGCTTATATTCCTTGATGGGTAATTGGACTTCTATCATGTATAACATGTTTATGGATTTCTAAATCCATATTATGAATTATTTTTGAATTATTTTGTGAACCTTATTTATTGTTGAATTCAATTTATCTTTGAATGTTTGTGATAACTATCGTGTATATACTTGATAATAAATTAAGAGAGTGGGTCAACTAATTAGTGTTAAGGTGTGTAACGATAGTTGGCAACTTAATAGACCCACAATTATCAGACTAATTCACAATTAAAGAGATATCTTAATTATGAAACTAATTATCTATAGGATTACTTCAAATCTAATTGAATAATTAAGGAGTAGTTTTATGAATCGAGAGATTACAAATCTATAAATATCGAATTCAATTAGGGTTACTTGATTAGATATTGAGAGAGAGTAATAAAAAACTTAGGAAATCTTGGATCAAACATAAATTGAATTAACAAGAATAAAGGAAACAAAATAAGGATGTAATAGTTCCTAATTATCAACTTTGACCAATCTCAATTTAATTAGCAGCTTAATTCTTTATTTGCTTTTTTCATTTTATTATTTTTACTTATTTATTACAAATCAATTTCTTTGTACCTTAAAAAATTTGAATTTAATTTTTTTAGGTGTTTATGGTCCTTATTGGAATGATACCCTTGATACTATAAAATATGATCTGTATACTTACGATATTGAGAGTTTTATTATATATACAACTTAATAAATTTTGGCATCGTTACCGAGGACTAAATAGCATGTTTTATTAGGTTGGCATTATGTCAACATTTTGTTGGATGATGTGTGAATTGTGTGAATGTATCAATGACAAGAATTGAATGGAATTAGTTTAGCTTTGAACATGTTCATTTAAATTATAAAGGCATATTAACTTAGAATTTGGTGTTTAAAGTTTCTTTGGGATGATTATGTATGTTAATTAGGATATGACACCTATTCCTTCACTTTAGGAAATTTTTTTATATTCATTTATAATTATAGTCAATTGAATTGGTTAGTATTATTATTACTCTTTCAAGAGAGTGATTGATGAAGAAGAAACGAAGTAGACTAAAAATTAAAAAAAGAAAGTATTAAATAAAATAACTATTCCACTAGCTCTTTTTAAGAAAATGAGGTTAAGAATAGAGTTGGTAGCCAGTTTAGAGTTGTGATATGACTGAGGAATCGGGGAATTCATGACAAAATGTTTATCTTCACATCAAAAGGCTAGAATGACACTTTAACCAAGTTAAATAAAAAACGTGACCTAGTTGAGTAATTAGGGGACATTCATAACAAGATGTTTACCTTCACATCAAAAGACTAGGTTATCATTAAAGAAAATTTAAAAAAATGGCGTTACAATAATAATAACAAAAATTCTTATGAAAGGTTACTTAGCGATAGTTTTCTTTTTTAATTGATCAATAATAATAAATGCATGCTTACAAGTGCCATAGGTGTATGAATAAGATGATAATATTTTGATTGATATGTATATTCAAATCATTGTACTTAAACATAAGTTAACATGTTAGCATGTTTCGAGTGATTGATGTTTGAGGTTAAGTCATTCCATAAGATTTGATGTCATTGTATCATTATTGTATTGTTGCATAATTGTGTGTTTATGTATATATGTATTTTGTTATGTTTGTGTTTTTAGTTTTTCTTGAGGATAAGCAAAGGTTTAAGTGTGGGGGTGTTGATAGGTGTAGATTACATTATGTTTTTCATATTTGAGGGTTCGGGGCTATTTTTGGAACAAAATTAAGTGGAAAAATCCTAGACATAACCTTAGAACCCTAAAACACTATATAAGAACATGAAAAACACCAAAAAGAGGCAGCAGACATACATCAAAGTAGATCAAAGTAGAGAGAACAAAGAATAGCTTCAGGAAATTCCAACATTCCAGATTAAGGCTTCAAATGCTTTTACTCTTTTCCCTTTATTTTCTTCATAGTCCTTAATGTGTAATTGGATTTCTATGATGTATAACATGTTTATGGATTTCTAAATCCTTATTAGGAATTATTTTGGAATTACTTTGTGAACCTTACTCATTGTTGAAATTAATATATCTTCAAATGTTTGTGATAATTGTCATGCATATACTTGGTAATAAATCAAGAGACTCAGTCAAGTAATTAGTGTTAAGGTGTATAAAGTGTAACACCCCATTCCCACGCGACCCGAACCCGACATCGACGGTAATATCCGAGTCCGTGCCCCGCAAGGGTGGCGTGCTAAAACACTCATTCAGTCGTGAGCACATTTTTTTTGACATAACAACAAATGCGGAATTCAATACCCAAATATTTCAGGTTCTAACCCTTAATATGGGGACAGGATGTTACATAAAGAGAGTTAGCAACTTAATAGATCCACAATTATTAGATTAATTAATAATTAAACAGAGATATTAATTGCAAAATTAATTATCTATAAGATTGCTTTAGATCTAATTGAATAAGTTAGGAATAGTTTTATGAATCGAGAGATTACAAATCTATAAATATCGAATTCAATTAAGGTTGATTGATTAGATCTTAAGCGAGACTAATCAAAACCTTAGGATATCTTGGATCAAATATAAATTGAATTAACAAGATTAAGGGAAACAAATTAAGGATATAATGGTTCCTAAGTATTCAACTTTGATCAATCTCAATTTTATCCGCAACTCAATTTTTTATTTTCTTATTTGTTTCATTTTATTAGTTGTTTTGAGTTCTGTTATTTATTTTATTTCAAATCAATTTCTTAGTACCTTAAACAAACTTTGATTCAAATTGTTTAAGTGTCTATACTCCTCGTGGAAACGATATCTTTGATTCTACAAGATACAATCCATATACTTAGGGTATTGAGAGTTTTATTATATATAAAACTTGCTCAACATGCATCACTTAGATGCCTTCTCCAGCTTTTGCAATCTTGTCTAAGGCTTCTTCTATTATCCTTATATATGCTTACTTTGTGATATTTAAGGGGTCTTTTGGCTCATTATGAAATATATTCTTACTCATTTACAATCTTGGATCAACTTAAGTTCCTATCTCGTTTGGCTAATTATTAACAATTTCCTTAACTTGTTGGGCATTCTTCTGATGAATCACCATTCTGTTCTCTTTCTAAACATTTATCTGGATGCTTTCATTTAAGTTATTTTTCCCATTCAATTCCCTATGTTATTTTTTTGTTGTATTTTATTTAAGTATAGGTCATCACTAATTTATATGAAATTTATTTTTTATTGTAATCTTTTTGGTTTATCATAATAAATTTTTTAATTTAACCATGCATAACTTTTAGTCATTAAAACTAAAAGTTTCAAATTAATTTTTTTGGTAATCTTGTATCCCTCATAGGAGCTTCGTATTCTTCAATATATTTCCAAAAGTAACCAGTTACAATATGATTCATAAGCTAATACCCTTATTATATCTCTGTAGTTACATCATTTAACTTATAGAAGTAAGTCTTAGAGTCTATTAACTTTAACAGTTTAATTGAAATTTTTAAAATTGTTTAATACTAATGTAAAAATTGAAAAAAATTGCATTGAAAGAGACATTAGCCCATTTTCGTATAACCAATAATAAATTGAAGAGCACTAAAAGGATTTCAAAATTATTTAAGTTTCATTAAATTTGTTTGAATCTTTAAAGTTCAAAATAAGATTTTTTTAATTATAAAAGAATTTTTGCATTAGTTGTTATAATAATTATCCATGCGTGTGTGAGCATGATATTAGCTTTTAGTGCATTATTTGTTCAAGAAAGGAATTATTGGATTGTAATTAGAAAAAGTACTTACCTTGTTAACTTTTATTTGAGGGTAATCTTAATTGTGGTCAAACTATCGGCAATCATATTAAAAATCAAACTCACATGAATGTTTAGAGCATCGAGAGAAAGAGGGAGTTAAAATTACTGCTAACAACTCTTTAATATCTTTTCGTTTTTTTTTTTCTCACGAAGTGTTCTAGGAGGGTCCCAATTATGAGAAGGCACCTTTAAGCCATCTACACCCAGACTAATCTCCACTCAAGCCGGATAGGTCCCTTGTAGGAGAGAAAGTTTCGGTCTCAAGTTTTAAAGGGTTGCATACATGAAGACGGTTCGAACTTGCGACCTCATTTAAGCCAAGAGAGTCTCCTATCAAGTCACCGGCGCCTTGGGCTCTTTAATATCTTTTATGAGATTAACTTTATAAACAAACTTCCTACGCTTATAAAGTTATAATAGTTTATATAAAACTTCTTTGTTTATAATAGCTTGGCTATAAACAAACTTCTTATGTTTATATACAACTTCTTTGTTTATGAGAGGTTGGTTATAAACAAACTTCTTACGTTTTGACATTCATTTCAAGTTTCAAACTTCAACACTGTCATTTCGTCCATCATTTTTCTGTTCCTTCAACACCATTTGGCATTCCACCTTTTAATCATTTCAACGCTTCCTTACACCTCTCTCGTTTTGGAGTTAAAAAATTCTTAAGACAAAATATGGTGTCCACGAGACTCTTCTAATTAGAGTTCCTAGTCATATTTCCTTCAGTAATTTAGTTTCTCCAAAAGGTGACCTACAAACTAGCATAAATGAGTTCAAGTTAAATGACCAGAATCGTCCGGAAGAGGCATTAAAGCTAGAGTTGATTTCCAGTTTTTGAAGTTGATCGATGTTTCACCAACGGAACCAGTGACTGCACAACATCTGCCATCAGTGGTCTGTAATCAGCCTCTGGTTGAACACACATTGCAGTTATAGCGGCCACCTGGATGACATCTTTCATAGAGTACTGACCTTCCAATGCTGGATCCATAATTTGCATAACCTTCTCTCTATCTGTCAATTGAGGCAACGCCTACATACAGATGGTTAACAAAAAAAAGAGAGAGGCTTTGTTTTAATGAAATGCTTAACCATCACATAAGAAAACATTATATTAATTGCATAGTAACTAACTACCAAGTATCAGATTCTCACCCAAGATACAAGAACACCTTCCCCAGGAGGCCTCTTCATATCAACCGGAACTCTACCAGTAAGCAACTCTAAGAGAACAACCCCATAACTATAGACATCTGATTTTGTTGTTAAATGCCCAGTTAATGCGTACCTGTGAGGTATCAATATTGGACATATTAATTCTGACTGAATTATTGAGGCCAAAAAAGATTATTATCAATGGCAAATAAAGATGAGCTATTCTTTTATGTAAAACTCAAGTCATAGTTTTCACGTATCATACTCAGGAGCAACATATCCCTGGGTGCCCAAAACCCTGGTTGAAACATGTCCACCAGCTTTGTCAGGACCAAGTTTGGCCAATCCAAAATCAGAAACCTTGGCATGAAAGTTTTTGTCCAAGAGGATGTTGCTGCTCTTGAAATCCCTGTGGATCACTGGCGGACAAACATGCTCATGGAGATATTCCAAACCCTTGGCAGCCTCCAGAGCAATTCTTAGCCGTGTTTCCCAATCCAGTTTCGAGGGTATGGAATTAGAACCTGCACATTTTAAATCCAACGGTTCAGAAAAGCTAATACATGGGGTCTTGCACCAAGTAACATTTCTATGTTTGATCTACATAAATGTTTCTCATGCATGCCTTTTATTGTGTCAATTTTCCTTATTCATGAGAACATAAAGAATTTATTTTTGCTTTAACAAAATGGCTAAGAATTGCGTCAAGAGGGGGTTCATAGTATCTCAAACAAAAAAATTGGAAGAACAGTTACTTTCGAAAGCTTCATGTATGATAAAAGCTATCTTTGCACTTCATTCTACACAAGGAATTTAGTTAATTTTCTAGGTTAAGAGTGCTAAAGCATCACCAGTAAAAGACCAAAAATATACAAGCACTGCACATTCTTTTCATCAATCATGCCTTGTAAACTTCACTGCTCGACCATCTGGTCTCTGCAAAGAAAAAGGATACTGTTGCAAAGATAGGAAACTGGATTGAAACTGATACAGACAGTAATTGTTGCTTAATCTTCAGCTTTACAAAAGCCAGAGTCAAGCCCTCTTCATTTTGTTCTCCATTCAGCTTGTGTCAAACAAGCAAAGGAGATGTCTATTAATTTGAAGTCACTACAAAAGGGTCAATGCCACCACTACTTTGGACTCCAAGCGCAACTATGGAAGCAGAATCCACTCTAAGAAAGTGATATCAGAACTTCTAATGTTATCGACTTATCAGGTTCAGAATCTGAATATTATGTTAAAAGATAATGATGAAGGCTCAGTAGCTGTTTCTAGATGAGCAACAGCTTTGTTTTATTTATGTGTTAGCTATATAGAGTAGTTAGCTGTAGTATGGGTCCTGATATATATAAGGACTGTATTACTCAATTTTTACTTTAATGTGGAAGTTTTTCAAATAAAATTCTCTCGAATTCTCTTTTGTGCTATCAGAGCATAACTTAAAATATCATACTATGGAACAACAAATTCAAGTCCAGTTGCAATAAGAAAGATGGTTCTTGAACATAAAGTGCTACTGCTGATTAGTAGTAAAAATAAAAAAAAGAGAAGAAAGTATCGCTCTTCAAGATTTCACTTTTTCCACTGATATCAAAACGAATTAAACTCCTAAAAGTTCAGGATCAATTAGTGCAGTGCAGGAAGGAACAAATGAAATGCAAATATTGCCACAGTAGCAAACATGAAAACCAGTAGAAGGGTCAGAAAGGGTACGAAATCAAGCTCATATGATTATAACTGCAAAGTTCAAATGTCAGGAAAGTAGAGAATGTGTCCTTTGCATTAGTCACATAAAAGCAGAAAACATAAGCGTCTATCCATTCTTAAATGCATTCACTGAGAGAAGCCGCATGTTCCACATTGTGGCATTTCTTGCACATTAAATGCAACTTACAAGCCAATCCTTCTTTTCTTTTCTCTATTTTACAAGCTTAGGGTAGACAAAATTTCATAGCAATGACTCAAGCATGCGCCTCCAAAAATTGTATGATTGGGAACTCCATACAATTGTTAATAAAGATTAATTTTTCATCTTTCTTTTCTATGCATAAAATCTTTCAGTGATATAAAACGAATTCATATATTAACTTAAAAGCACCAAAAATGGAGAGAAGTATAATGCAACTTACCACTTACAGGATATAGATGCTCTTGTAGGCCGCCATTTGTCATAAACTCATAAACAAGTAGTTTATGATTATTATCTGAACAATAACCAAGCAAAGCTAGCAAATATGGAGAATGCAAACGGCTCAGCAATTCCACCTAGGAGGAAAATTTTTCAGCAATCATTAATTATAGAGTAATTCCTGAAAAGGAATCTATAAGAAGTGACAAAAAAATGAACTATTTTGATCACATGTATAAGTTCTTGCCACTACTATTCGCACATGTCACACTTTTATTCAACAAAGGATGAAGATATAGCAGTTGAATCCTGTAATATTATTTTGTTAAATATATTTGAAACAAACTTAATCTGTTATGAAACACAGATTAGTAGTTATAGTAGTCTTATATCATTCCCGTAGTAGAAATAACATATTAATTAATTGACTATATTAGATAAAGGGTATTAAGACCCTACATTAATACGATGAGTGTTTTGATACCACTGTCCATGTTTACATGGCATCAGAGCTACAATAGAACATTAGGGTCATATTCAATTTAAAGATCAATCTGTCTGCTGGTAATTCTTGAGACACTATTGTTTTCAGTGATAGTGTAATTCTAAAATTTTATTCCAAATGAAATCTTGAAACTTGTTAATTTCTGTAGTTCAACATCTGCTTTAAAAGAATCTTAGTTTTAAGATAGTGAGGTTGGATCTGTAGAAAATGGTTAATGTTGTGCTCCACGGATTTCTCAGGAGCATGAGTCCACCAAGAAGTCTGATATATCTGCATTAGCTAGTCAAAGATTTGGTTGAGGTGACCAACGTTAGGGACAAGGTAGTCAAGGAGGTGATAAAGATGGTGTTCAAGGACGAATGTGATATCACCATGGAGCATTAGATCATATTATAAAAAGATATAGGAAAATAAATGTAAAACTACGAATAAAGTGATAGAATTTCAAAATAAAGAGACTGATAAGCAATTGGCTGCAAAAAATGAAGAGGAGCCACACCAGTTTCACCCTTCTTTTGCCGCTTTGGTTCAAACAAGTAAATTCACTGCTCGTCTTTCTTCATCTAGCCACTTTTGGGTTGACTCTAGTGTTTTTGATCATATGACAGGTAATATATGTATTCTATTTGCTCTTTACTTTGGAAATTTTTACTTGGGAATCCCTTTATCACTAGGATAAGGGTGTACTCAACCCTTCAACCAAAGCAAGCCTGATCTTTTTCTACAAATTTTTAATTACAAGTCCTGATTCCTAATTTCCTAATCCTAGGAGTGATTCCTAGAAGTACCTATTGTTTATTTTCTTCACTAAAATTTCAGCAACTCCAACCCTGAATTTTTCAGCAACTCAAACCCAAAATTCCAGCAACATATCCTGAAATTTCAGACTCGAAACTCCAATTCAAACAGCTCATAATTCCTAATTTTTTTTCGAGTTTTAGCAACTAGTTGACATCTCTTTTGTTCGTACTTCATCAATTTAGTATCAGAGCTTTATTTTACAATGATGACATGTAGCGAAAGATCGTATAAGATGAACTACTTAAGAAAAGTTAGGGAAAATTTGGATCTTGACGGTCCTCAAACATAAGGTGCTCCAAGAACTAACCTACAAAACTGACAATAGTATTAGTCGTCAAAATTTGAATAAGAACCGTATATTTTGCATATTTTTAATGTTTACAGCAACCATAGCTTACATACAAAATTCTAATACCTATAAATGGGAACTAATGATCCTAATACAATATCTAATCTCATAATTTATGGGATACTCTCTAATCCTATGATTTATGGGATATTTTAATGTAATAGAAAACTTAACCAAATACAACCAATCAATCAATCAATCAACATATAGGATTCTGTCACACTCCCCCTCAAGCTAGTAAATAGGTATTCTCCATTCCCAACTTGGATACAATAGTCTGAAAATTTGAGTAGTTCAAAGCTTTGGTGAGAACTAACCATGAGTAGACACATAAGGTGTACAAATTAATTCACTTTCTAACTTTTCCTTGATAAAATGTTTTATCGATTTCAATGTGTTTCGCTTGATCACGTTGAATTGGGATAAGGGCTACGATGATTGCAAATTTGTTGTCACGCTATAGTCATATAGGGTTATTCCACTTAATCTTCAAGAATAATCTTCAACCAGAGGAATTCACAAACAACTTGAGTCATTGCCCAAAACTGAACCTTTGCACTTGATTGAGCCTCTACACCTTGTTTTTTGCTTCTCTAAGTTACAAAGTTCTCACCAAAAAAAGTGCAATATCTTGAGGTTGATCTTCTATCAACATCCAAGCATAATCAGCATCAGTGTATGTCTCAAAAACCAAACCTCCATTTCTTTTGAACAAAATACCCTTCCCTAATGTTCCTTTAAGATATTCAAGTACTCTTTGAGCTACCTGCAAATTAACTTCAAACCATGCATAAATTAACTAATTACACTTACTACATATGCTACATCTGGTCATGTATAAGACAAATAAATTAGTCTTCCTACTAGACGTTGATACACCTCTCTATCTACTACAGCATGCTCCTCTGCTTTTTCAAGCTTAAGATTCAGATCAATAGGAGTGCTTGTAAGTTTACATGTTGCCTGCCTATTTCCTTGAGAAGATCTGTAACATACCTTTATTGTGAGATAAAAATTCCCTGTCTAGAATGTGCAAATTCAACAAGAAAATACTTCAACCTTCTCAACGACTTAATCTCAAATTCCTTAGCTAATAGTTCACTCAGCAACTACTTCTCGTTATCACCATCCCCCATCACTATTATGTCATCAACGCACACTAGAAGATCTGTAACCCCCTTTGAAAGAGAGTGTTTGATAAGCAATGCATAATCTCCTTGACTTTGTATCCCACAGCCAACATAAGTCTATCAAATCTTCCAAACCATGCTTGAGGCGATTGCTTAAGGCTATATAGTGCCTTCTTCAAAAGTTACACACAATATGAGCAACCAAATTCTTCCTATAACCTGGTAGAACTTCCATGATCTTCATGTAGAAATGCATTCTTTACATCAAACTATTGCAATTCCCAACCATAATTAGCTGCTAAAGACAACAATACTCTAGCCATATTCATCTTTGCAACAAGAGAAAAAGTCTCTAAATAATCAATCCCATAAGTCTGACTAGAGCCTTTTGCTATCAGCCACACCTTACATCTCTCAACTGACCTATTTGCTCTGTATTTCACCATATTTAACCACTTACAACCAACTAGTTTCTTCCTACAGGTAGAAAAGAATAGGGCTCCTTCAATCGCTAATCAGAGAAGGAACACGTTTTTGTTTAGCAAGCTTATATACCTCACAATGAAAATTTTCAGCATCAAGAGTTGTAAACAAAGACGGAAACATAATCTTAATCGTTCAAAATGATGGATGTCCTAACTGATAATAGTATAGCAAAAAAAAATTCTTTATTGGATGCAACAAAATCTGATATGAAAGAATGGGATAATCTGCCCTTAGTTAAGTTCAACAGACTTGGTGCCTCAAGATAGTAGAGGTCATCCCATTCTCTAGCAAGTCCAATCATACTCCTCGAATCCTTGTCCCAAAATAGACTATTGTAAAAAATCACATTACAATATAAATCTTGGGTAAGTTTTTGTATGAAAACAAGGTTGGTTGATAGTCTAGGAACATGAAGCACATTTCTTAGAGTTACTGTTGGACCTATTTTGACATCCCCTACACTTGCTACAGTTGTTAAAGATCCATTAACTGTGGCTATTTTTCTATTACTTGGACATGGAGTGTAAGTTGAGAAACATTTGGATAAATGGGTCATATGTTCTATAGTTCTTGAGTGCATGGCTCGAGTTGGTAAAGTTTGTATTTGAGGCATTCAATCCAAAGGAAAATGGAAAGTTACCTGAATACGCAAAATAACGAGTACCTAAAAGCTTTTCATGGTTGTTTATAAGAGATCCCAATCTCTCAATCTCTTCTTGGTTAAGACTATTCAACTTTTGTGATGTTGATTCCCCTAGATGTTGGAATTGAGCAGTCTCTTCCAACTGTGAAGTAGTAATATTGCTTACTTCAACCTTTGACATTTTCCTCCCTTTACAAGGAAATTAATCCTTAAACAATTCCAACAATAAAGTTTGGAAGAAATGCTCTGTTTTAGAGCATAATAATCAGCAAAGAAGGCTAAGATGAAAGAGATAAAACAGGAAGGAGACAACAATGAAGGCTAAAATGGAAGGAAGGAAATAGGATGCAGCAATGAAAGCTGAACCAAAAGATAAAAAAAAAACAGAGATATGTTTGCAGCAACGAAGGCTGGAAGCAAATTGATCCAAGGAGCCAAGCTTGGCTTTGATACCATGTCAAAATTTGAATAAGAACTGTATTTTTTGCATATTTTTAATGTTTACAGCAGGCATAGCTTATCTGCTAAATTGTTAGTAAATATGATCATTTTGTATGAATTGTTTTAAAATTGTCCCATCTTCACTACAGGACATTTGAATGCAATGGCAATAATCCATTTCTAGCCATAACCGTGCAATAGACTTGAATACTCCGTGACAAATCTGTTCCCTCATTTGGTTTTTCAAAAATTTTTGTTTTGATTTCATATATTTGAACAACATCATGGACTTTGGAAAATATTTATCCAATAGTACCCTAAATCTCCTTGGTAATACCATTGAGCATACACTTATCACTTATTTATGGAATCATCGAATTCCATAACCACAGCATCACCATAAAATTTTGTTCATACCATGCCTCAAATTTAGGGTCTTCTTTGATGGAACTGTGCCCAATAGATGGCCCAATTTTCCTCTACTCTTCAAGAACATGCAAACCAATTGTGACCACTTTAAATAATTCTTTCCTTTGTTTGTTTGAATTCCCTTTGTCTTGTTTATCTAATCTCTCTTAAATCATTGTATTCCCTCTTTCTTTCTTTTCTATCTTTTTAAGTAATCATGTCGGAATCCACCGAAACTAATCCAATCTCAAATGCTCCTTCATCTAAGAATAATTATGCTACTACTTTTCAAAAATATTCGGCCAGTATAAGAATATATACTCAGCTAAAACAACTAAAATTAGTAATTAAAATATCTCTAAAATAGCAACTCTATAATTAGTATATAAGGCTAAAGTGCCTAAAATTATGGAATTGCAGCAAATCTTCTAGATAACAAATATGTGACACATATATCTATACATAAAGGGTACTAGGACCCTACATCAATCAGTTGAGGGTTTGATATCAATCTCAAATATGTGACCAGTGAAAAAAAAAAAACTATAAAGCAAGAGATCAAACCTCGACTTTGAATTCCTCTTCTCCCTGCCTTCCTGCTTGATCCATTAACTTAATTGCAACCTTCCTTCCATCATTAAGCACTCCACGGTAAACTGAACCAAACCCACCATGCCCAACCACATTTGACTTGTTGAAACCACCGGATGCTGAATACAGTTGCTTGAATGTGAAAACCTGAAGTCCTTTCTCAGCAACAACTTGGAAATTCCCCAAATCACTTTGTTTCTTAGCGTCCTTCCCTTCAAACGAAAGGCAACGCAAAAAAGTCAACATCAACTACAGCTATGCTTATATTTGGCACTTAGAACTTTTCAAAATTAGAGAGCAATGCTATTTTAACTCCAGAGGCTTGCATGCCGCACAGAAACAACAAACAGTAGTAGAAGCATATTTTACTTCACTAAACATCTAGCATATTGGCAGAGAAATTGCCCAAACTGCAAAGTTAGCATTAAGCACTACAAACATATATAAAACTCAAGTTTTGTTTCTTCAACGCCTAAAATTTCTCAGAAATCCAACACATTCCCAAGCATACGTCATAAAAAGGTAGCATTGGTGTTAACAAACTAACATTGCATCTCTTTAATTGGAAAAGCCAAAAAGAATGCCTTGAGAAACGTCAAAATATTTCAGTCTCTTATCAAACAAAAGCAGCAGGATGTGAACTCACTGCTGCGAGTATTGATGCGTTTGGCGACCTTGTTTCGTATGTAGCAATAATAACTAAATACCGCTAGCAGAGAAGCGACGACCAGCGATGCCACTACCAGTATGCTCACAAGCACTGCTCTCTCTTTCCTTCTATACTCGTTGTCCATTACCAGAGCAATACGGAACCCTGAACCCAAGACTATAACCCTAAGAGAAGAAGAGAGATAAACAGTAAAGTCTCTGATTTTTTCAGCTCACAGTTCTCTCTCTACTCCATCCCTGTTGTGGTGTGGTTCGGTTTGTCATTGTTTGTCTTGAATTTTTGTAGTAAAAATGGGTTGTCGTTGTTTGTCTTCTGGCGCGGAAATTAGAAACAGTGTTGGCCATGTGAGTTTTGCATAATTGCACTTCCATCCTTTAAATTTTATCAAATTTATTTTTATTATTGTTAATCTTGTTTCCATCCCCTAAATTTTATATATTTTGTTTTTTCTTTGTCAAGAATTACAAAAGAATGCTTAATAATAACTACTCCCTCCTATTCAAAATAAGTGTCGTTTTAGAGAAATGCACATTTATTAAGAAAGTTAATGAAATATCTGATATACCCTTATTAATTACATGTTAAAGTGCCTTGAAAATA